>JAOYMZ010004466.1:0-23542 GCA_025802335.1 Pinguicula primuliflora | reverse complement strand
TTATCCTCCACTCCTAGTTTAACCGGACAATGATCTGCTATGTTCCTTTCCAATCCTGTTTGAATCCAAACCCTTGTCCCCATCCATTTCTCATTAACCAAGAATCTGTCAAGCCTACTCATAGCTTGTAATGAAGATAAGTACAAGTATATTTCCTTCTTGTCATAGGTAGATCAATGAGTTTTGAAGTTCATTGATGAAATCACCAAATGCTTGAACTTCTGTTGCATTTGTATTTCTGCCTAACCCTCTTCATTCTGAATTTTTTAATACTACATTGAAATTCCTCATCATACAACACTAATCCTCCATTTTATCCATCAAAAGATCACTAATGTTTATCCATTGTTCCTTTTTGTCACACAGCTCAGCAGGTCCATACACATCTATCATGTGGCTTAACTCAACATCTCCATTCCATGTCTCTGAAATTCCAATGAATCCTTCCCCTCCCCATAGATTTTGTCTCTGGAATTTATGCTAATTCCATATGCACAAAAGTCTACCAGCTCTGCCATTTGAACCAGAATATACCCAGTCGAAATCTTCATTTATCCAGAGACTAGCTACCATTTTTCTGTCAATATATTCCTTTTTCGTTTCTTGAATACTGATAAAGTCAATCCTATTTTTCCTTACAAGTTCTTTTATGCTCCTTCTCCTGCTTCTTTCCCCAATTCCCCATGCATTAAGAGTGAGAATCTGCATTGATAACACTTTTTTTCGTCAAATCCTTTTTCTGAGTAATTGATATGTTTCTCTCTATATCTCTTGCTTCTAAATCTACTAATTTGTTCACCATTTGGTCATCATCCTCAGCCATTAGTAATCTTAGCAATTTTGCTGTTTGTAGTACAGATGTACAGATGTTGCTTCATTCCTAATATTTCTCGAGTTGGATGCCATGATGTTGCTATCCGTTATAGAATTGGATAGGTGAGCCACATTTCCTTGATTTTTGCTTTCAGCGCTCACCCTATCCATATTTGCTTCACATTCCAATCGTAAGGCATCATTGAATCTTTTTTGTCTTGTTCTCTTCCTTTCAGTTCTACCTTTGCGGGATGAATTACCTCCATTTTTCTTGTGTTTTGATGATTCCACCTGACTGCACACATTTTTTTTCTGAAGAACTCTGTTTTCACAACTGAGAGTGATATCCTTCGTTACAGGTTCATTCTCTGTCAATGGAGGCTCCAACTACTTGGTAACTGTCTCCTTCTTTGTAGCTTGCTCCTTCTCATGGCATTCGTTGACTAGCTGGCATATTTCTTGACTATATTGTTCTATCAATATCAACTCATTTTTAGTGTCAGAGTCTTCTCCACCAACATTAATGATCATTGTTGTGAATGATGCGTAGTTGATCTCTTCCAAACCACTAATATCCACTTCATGCTCCTTTTGGTTCTCATTTGTGCCTTCAATTACTACCTCATCACCTCTTGGAGATGGCCACCAGTCAAAAGCATCAGGCTCCCAAAATTTTCCATTCGGAGTTGGACTCTCTTTATCACATCTGAACTCCTCTTTTACGAGATCAGCTTCACTCTCTTGTGCATTTTGATCCTTTTTAGATTCCTGTTTTCAATTCAGACTCCTTGCTTTCTCATTTTCTTTTTTCTCATTACTGTTCCAATATGGAGACTCAGTTCCAATTTTTCCAGAGGGCACATATCTTCTGTCATCTATATTATAACCTTCATCATCTGATAATTCCACATCTGCTCCCCCTCTGAATGCCGAATATTCATCACTTTCAGAATTGCTTACAGACAGGTTGTCTAACTCTCTTAGCTCAACTTCATCCTCAGCCTTTTCCTCAAACTTCAGTTCATTCACTTCACAAATCCTCAACTCATACTCATGCCCGTCTATGACCACCCACATCGTTCCATCTACAACAGTATGTATCCCAGACTGTATCAGTAGTTGAGCTGCTTCGAGATACACCTGTTTTTGGTAGCTTCATCTATCTCCAGAACTTTTCCAAACTTGGCTCCAATTGTTTCCACTATTTGAGTGGTCCAGCATGCAATAGGAGTCCCATATATCTTTATCCAGCGATTTATCTCTTTATTGGGTGGTTGAGTAGACCATTTTTCAGCATTGATTACCCACTTTTTCAACAAATCCAAATCAATGCCCATTAATGCCTTAAATTCTTTATCCTCATTTGTCCAGATTAATACCTTGCTCGCACCAATCAAGCTGACTTTCAGGTTCTTATATCCTCCTTTTATTAGATTCCTGATTAGTTCTTTTCGTGAGATTCCATCTTTTAACTTACATATAAGACTGTGTTTCAACCAACGCGAATCATCAGCAATAGTTTTGAACTTAAGGTCTGGTAAAGACTTTGGAAATAGCACATTCTTCTTCTGCATTACTACCTCTAACACTTTTGTTATGTTCTACAGTTTTTTGGATAAGCAGTTTGTTTGGACTCTTGCATTTTGCTTGATGACGCCAAGTCTGTGTTGACATTGTTGATCATGGGAGCAAGGACTTCTCGGTAAGCTTTTTCAGATCTTTGAGCATTCTGTTGAATAGGATAATGCCTTGGGACTGTATGAGTCCGACTTGGAGCTTGTGTGTTCTTTTCATACCTAGCAATGTTTGCCCTTAACTTATACTGGCCAATCCAGATAACATTTAATCTTTGCAGCAAGCTTCCTTCGTTGCCTTCATCCTTATACTTTACAAAGCCAAAGAGAGATCCCAAAATGGACAGTTTGCGCACCATTGTGAACGATATCATGCAGCCTTGCATCCTCAGTAACTCAGCTAAGTCATCCTGCCCCTTACCCTTAGGGAAGTTTGTCAAGTAGAAAGTGAGCACATTCCCTTGTTTCCCCCCATTTTCAATACACGAATGTCCTTCCTTCTGTCCTAGACGGTTGAACACATTTACACTGCTTCATCGATGCTCTTCCATGCCACTATTTGCAATCTTGGGGTTGGGTTCATTCTGGTTATGCCTATGATGTTCATCTATGGTAACTATGGCTTTTCCCATTATATGCTCCACAGGAAGTTGGGTTGATTGCTGGGAAATCACAACCATGGTTGGGGGTTTTGGATAAGCTAAGAATTGACTTGGTATATGAAGGATTGAGCTTTTGATGGATGCAGAGTTACGGCTGAATGAGTGATCCTAACGAAAAAATTAAGAGTTGCGACAGACGCAGGACTCCCCAGAGTGCCTAGTACACGCCTAGGGAGGATTGAGTGATCCAAACAAGGAGCTTACCGGATTTCCATCATTGCCGATGTCGAGTTTTTCCGATAAGGTGCATATTTCGGTAGCTTTGAGTTCACCTAGGGAACTGTGCCTGAGAGAATTCAAAATTCAAACAAAATTATCCTGACCTTTGCATTAAATGCAAATGTTATAAACTCTTTACCCCTATAAATGGTAAGCCTTATAAAATATAATTTATTAATAATTATATTAATTAATAAAATATTTTATTGCAATGACGTGGCATGGGAGTGAATAAGTCGCGTACCATGGGGTGGGATTTATCATTCCCGCAAAAAAAAAGTCTATTGTGCGGCAGCATATGATAAGTTTTTTTTGGATATGTAACTGTTCTATTTTAGTAAAAAAAATTGTGTAATGTACAAAACTGCTATTTCGGAAAATTCTACACGTCGGCTACAGCCTACACTAGGAACTACGCATCTATATTGCAATTTTCTCGACTGAATTACATTTGAACCAATGCGTCAAGGTGTTGCTCCGATAACTCGATCCCGATCGCTTTTGTCAACAGCATTGTCTCCCGAGCTTCCATGTTTGTGTTTTCAGCCTACTGTAATTATTTTGGTGCCTGTTGGCGTCTATTTTGCCTCATCTCCTCGACTCGATGACCCCTGAATTCTCGCGCCTTTAACTTATGCTGAAGTGTCGCTAGAGAGTCCAGTGGCCTAAACGGAATGGGCTTCCTAAGAGCCCTATCTGTGGGCCGTCCCAATTTATCTTGCTGCTTTTCGCCCGGACCAAATTGTACTTCCTCGTGCAGAATTGAGCTGAGTAATTTCTTTACTTGAATTGTTCTCTGATTTTTGGCCAACGTCTAACTGAGATCTATGGTATTCTTGATGGGTCTCGGCAGAGTAATTTTCAAGTGCCGAATGGTAGGGTGCCGAATGGCACCCTATCGTACCGAATATGCATCTCGGCTGTCGGATTACATAATAAAAACATTGCTATTGGATAATGCTATTTTTCTAAATAATAGAACGGCGACTTCGTCGCCGAAAAAATCTAAATCTCTATTTAAATGTTATAAATCCAAAAGTTAAATATAAACCTAAAGCTAAACCCTAAAAACCCAATGGCTAAACCTAAAAATCCAAGGGCTAAACCCTAAAAATCCAAGGGCTAAACTGTGATTGTGTCTCGACCGTCGGATACAGATCCGATGACCGAAGATGCATATTCGGTACTATAAGGTGCCATTCGGCACATTATAATTCGACATTTAAAAATTTGTGGGTCTCAGCATATGATAAGTAGTTGGTTCATGTGACAACCGTTCATATAGTGGCACATGTAGGAATTATATAAGTTTAGAAGTTTGTGGATTCAATGCGTGGAGCGAGGAAAGCTTGTCCAACGGCACATGACAGCCGATTTAGCCCTCATTTGCGGTACATGTGGAATCTAGGACATACTGTGAATTATCAAGAATGAAACAATTATTAGGACGTACATAATTTAAATGTTGGCTCAGTAAATCTGTAACCATAATTTAAAAATTATTAGGACATGCATAAAAATATTACCATACGGGTAAAGAGAACTGGTGTGCGCGTGTGTCAGTGTACAAGAAATGCATATACATCTCATAAAAACCTTGGAACAAAAATTAATATAATGTATCAACATATTATCATATTTTCTGGGCTTGAGTAATGAGTACATTTTGATGTCTTTCCTCACGAGCACCAACATATTAAAAAAATACTTGACTTATTAATTACTTGTCAGTTATTTTTGGATAGGTAATTACTTGTCAGTTATTTTTGGATAGGTAATTACTTGGGGAAATTTGTAAAAATGCCCTGTCAGTTATAGGGTTTAGGGTAAAAATGCCCTAATTACTTGTCAGTTAACATTATTTCTTACAACAATCATTAATTATCAATTATCCATTGAGCTCGTCGATCCAATAAACTTCCAACGACTAACGACTTTACCGGTCGGCGGTAGCATGTGCTTTTTATAGTCTACTATCACAAGCCTGCTAGATATAACTACTACTCAAAAAAATGATAGGGTTAGTAAAAATTTGGGTAGGAAAACAATAATAAAAATTAATGACAACATATTATTTGATCTATTAATTTTGGATTATTTTATAATAATGATATGCTGACAAATGTGTTATTATGCATTTCTTACCCAAATTTTCACTCTCTATATCATTTTCCGTACTACTAACGCCTTTACTTCTCATAGTCCACACCATCTACACGAGATTGCAGCTCAAGTTTTTGACTTGTTGGATTCGTAGATTTGAATACATATCTTTTTGTGGAAATTTGCATACAGAGTTATGTCGGGTGTACAGACTTATATGTTTTTTTTATAACAATATAGCATTATATGTCCTGAGATTAAATTTAAAATCAAAATTAAAAGCTTGTTATAATATCAAAATCTGACGGCTGAGATTATATCGGTTATAATCTCAAAAATGGAGTTTTGAGTTTTTGATTTATTAACATACAATTAATTTAATCAACTTAAAAAAATTAATCAGCTTAGAATATATATTAACAAAATAATAATTTGGTTTGGATGTCAACTTAGTAATTAATTAAAGGTGCAGGATCCGGTGACTGAATTTTAGACATGATTTCCGATTTCAGCCATTAGGATTGCCCGTTAACGGAATTGGGCACATCGTTAGAAAGCTTATACACCGAAGATCATATGTTTAAGTTTCGGTGATATTCCGACAACTTTATCACCGTTTAATTTAGTTTCATATTTTTCTCTTAGGTTAAGTAGTCCTAAATAGGGTTTTAGAAAATTCCGGCGATGATCTTCTATGCATAAGCTTTCTAATGATGTACCCAATTCCGTCAACGGGCAATCCTAGTGGCTGGAATTGAAAATACATGTATAAAATCATGTCACCGGGACCTATCCCTTAATTAAATTATGCAATTATATATATTTATTTGATGGGGCAGGTTCCGGTGACATGATTTTATACATGCATTTTCAATTCCGACCACTAGGATTGTCCGTTAACGGAATTGGGCACATCATTAGAAAGCTTATACATAGAAGATCATAAGTCCCATGTTTAGTTTTGGTTCCGGCGACTTCGTTGCCGGAATTTTCTAAAACCCTATTTAGGACTACTTAACCCAAGGGGAAATGTGAACCCTCCATTAAATGGTGATAAAGTCGTCAGAACATTACCAAAACTTGAACATATGATCTTCTATGTATAAGCTTTCCAACGGTGTGACCACTTTCGTGAACGGGCAATGCGAGTGGCAGGAATTGAAAACGTGTGTTCATTTATATGGACATTGAACCTGTCAACCTGTCCCATATATATATATAGATAAATAATTTCATTTAGGAAACAAACTCACAACACCATTCACAACTCTAAACATTTCAGTAGCTACTCAATTTTATACCAGCACATTTTTTTCCTCAAAATAATTATATGAAAAAATATTTCCAGGTAATTTGATCTGCATATCAAAATCGGATGGGGGACGTACTACATTGGATGGGCAGGCATTGAGTCTTGAGTCTTATGTGTGGTCTAAAGTTGGGGACCTAGCTTATCATGTGAGTTTTTTTTTTTTTGTATATCAATTACTTAATGTATTTCAAATAACTTGGTACCGAGCTTATCAAAAAAAAATCTAGTACCGAACTTACCCAAAAAAAATAATCTGGTACCGAACCATCAACATTACATTCGAATTCGATTCATCTTCCGGCGTGGTCGTGCCTTCCATTCCCCAACCTCCGACACTGGGATGCTTTTCCCAATCGAAACCCTATCATACAATCTATCCATCATGTCGGACAATTCATTCCTAATCCCCTACATCATCGATCTGACAGCATCAGAATGCTTCCCCTAGTGAGAATCAACATCACCACGGCCCTCATCAATGGCCACAATTTAAACGTGACGTCGACGATTAGTATTGCTGCTGGCTTAGTGTTAGAGATTGGCATTGGGATTACGATGTTCAACATGGCAAGCAGTTATCAAGGTTTAGTGAAGAATGTGACCCAGCAGATAAGGATGATAATAGCATTTCTTTGACAATATTGTGCTTCCTCATTCTGTCTGCTCGCTGATTAAGTCTGTAGATTTGGTTCTGAGTAGAGACATACCTATTTGGAAGGCCCAAAGAGAAGGAAAATTCAGCTTTAAGTCTGCCCAGGAACTAATAAGGTTCAGAGATGCTAAGCAGCGACGTTTCAGTCAACCCTGGGATCACCATATTCAGTTAAGATCAACTTGTTAGTTTGGAAAGCTCTGCACGATGCCTTACCAATTGATGAAAGAATTCAACGCAGAGGAGTGCTGATGGCTTCGTAATGTGTTTCCTGCAAAGTAAATCGACAAGATGAGTCAATAGACCGTTTACTGTCGTATGACGAGTTAGCACAATGCCAGGCAATTTTTTGAGGAAATGTTTAAAGTTCCTTCTTCAATTATTTCCCTCGGCCTCCGGATGAATCACTATAGCTCAATTCGGGGGGCTACATTGCGATATTGTCGGAAAATCACTCCGTTGATCCATCGGTTAAGTTAAATATGCATATTTAAAATTAACTTACCAAAATTTAGAGAAATTTTGCAATCCTCAACTCATTGTTCCGATTAAATTTTTATGGTACTGACCTCTAATCTTGACTATTATATTTTGATCAAATGGTCATGATCGTTCAAGTGATCATTTCATGGTGACCGTTAGATCAACATCTGACGGTCACGATCAGAAGTTGGAAACACAATAATTTAATCGTGACAATAAGTCCGGGATTTGAAGTTTTGTGCAAATTTAATATATACTGTTAATCAATATTTTTTTATTTTTTGAAATTAATATTACATCGGCTTCGACGTTAAACCAAATCAAACATATCTAGTAAATTCCGCCCTCAGGTAGGGTCTGTGGAAGTGTAAGATCCTGCCAGGATTCAATCCTAAGACTCATCGTGGATCAATCACTATGACAACCAACGAATCTAGCTACTGGACATCACATCGACTTCGACATTGAAAAAACTAAACCATAATCATACACTCTATAAATCCTAAATACAATTATATAAATCCTAAATACAATTATATAAATCCTAATGTCAAAGAGGGTTTGACCTAGTGGTGATGAGAGTGACAATTGCAGTAACAGGTTACGTGTTCAAATCTTCTTAATGACATTACCTATAAAAAACAATTATATAAATTCTAAACATAATTATTAACTGTACCAATAAATAAGATTAAAAATGCATCGTAAATTATAATTAAAAATATTTTTATAGGTTATTATATCATAACCATTCATCTAATTTGCGAGAAAATTCTGGCAAATTATTTTTTACAGTTAAGCATTTCTATATATTTTTAGCAAAAGATGTTAAATTTTCATTTAGTAATGTGGTATTTACATATTTATCGGGAATCTTATTAATTGATAACTACCCTCTAAAATGCATAATGTGGTTGCTAAATGCAATTCTGTTCCCAATCAGCAATTGAAAGATCATGAAAAAATTTCGAACTCATTCTCTTAACCGGCGATGTATTTGGGTAATTGATTCTCTTAGTTCTTCCAATTGTTGTTCAAAAAAAATTCTATTGCGCACATACCAAATTTCTTGAATTGTTTCAACCCATACTAATTTTCTTCTTCTTTGCACGAGATCAAATCCATATGGGTCGATAAATTTGATGAATTTTATGCCACAAATTTACTGCAAATTGATATTCGAATATAGTAGGAGCAACCAAATATCTGAATTTGTTATGATTTTTTTAAAAATTGAGGTCTCAATATTTTTTGGAAACGAGCCTGGCAAATCTGGAACGCTAGGGACCGATTAATCTCCGAAGAACAGGATTTCAAGCCGGATGATATAGCAACGAAGATCAAACGAAGATTGTGGGAGATATTCCGAAAAGAAGGAAGGTTGAATCGCTACTCTTTTATGGATTTTGAAAGAAATCCTAAATGTTGTTTGAAATTGTTGGTAGAATAGGATTCCGAAAATCTGTGACGACGAACGAGCGATCAATCGGAAAAGAAACTCATTGTAAATATTGTTTCGTTGTTTTGTTTTTTAATATAATTATATTAACTTTGATAAAAAAAATTGGAAACGAGCATTGATTTTTAAATAAAACAAAAAAATTGAAATTTTCTTTTAATTTTATAAGTTGACAATATTTTTTTTGGTGGAGGGTTGGAAAGAACGAATTTTTAATATATATTTTTAAATAAAATCATTTTTTTAATAAAAAAAAATTTGGACCATTTCTCGATTTATGCGTGTCATCCTTGCGCAGGGGCCATGCTAATCTTCTCTGTATCGTTCCAATTTTATCGGATGTCCCCGAAGGGACAAACTATAAGCTGACTACAAACATATATAAAGACCAAATTTTTGAGTTCAGAATCCGGTGTGGGACAAGTGAAACTATATTTTGCTTGCACTTCTTCTGTTGGGCCGCCGATCATCAGGATCCTGCTAGTAAAACCAAAGCTATGTTTATCAATCATAAGAATGGTGATTTACCGACCCGTTGCGCAAACAATGTCGACATGCGTTACGAAAACAACCCAAGACATGGTGACATAGATCAGGAAGCACTCATCTCCCTCCATATGGTGATCCAATCGAGAGATTAGCCCACAGCTTTGCTGATATGCCTTGGAGGCTCGGATGGCAGGCACATGCTCCATGCTGTAGAATGCTTCTGCATCAAAGAGAATTCCACCTACAGAAGTGATAAGAGACATACTTTCAAGCTTTCCCGTTCCAAAAGATGTCCAACATATCCGCAAACAAGACAATACCAAAGCACACCAAAGAAGCAGACAAGATTCACATAATCGATTTCGGAATAAAGTATGGTTTTCAGTTGGCCCTGTTGTACTCGTATTTGTCAAAAAGAAAACAATGAAAGAAGGGACAAATAATCAAATGCAGATCTTAATCAACATCATCCGATTATCATTCCGTTCTCCATAAAAAAGTTAACACATAAAGCATAATCAACTTGTCTAAAGGTTCTAGTCTTTGTAACTAATTCTCCTCTTCAATTGGAAAATGAGACAGAGAGCTACTGAGAATCAACTACATAAGCACTGTAAAGCAGAAAGAGTGGGCTAAATTTCGGATATTTCACTTCTTGCTGCTCCGTCCAGCTTTGTGTGCCTTCTTCCACTCCTCCACTAGATGTTTGATCCCCTCTTTCAATGAAGCCTTCCTTTCAGCCATGCCATTCCACAACTCTGGCACGGGATATCTCCCACTTGGGTTGTACTCATTCATCTCGTTCATAGCCTTTGTTACCACTTCAAACACCTCATCACCCAATTCACCTTTTAGTTTCTTCAACTTCTCATCATTTTCATCCAGTACTTCCTAATAAAAAAACCCATAGGTGGTGATCAAAAGGTTGTAATATATAACAAAGTTATGATGTTGCCAAATTTTTGAAACAGCTATAAAGTAATTAAAATGTAAATGAACTCAGACTCACTCATAAGAGTAGAGCACAGTGATGCCCATCGAAAAGGTTACCTTATGATGATTCTCTCCATCCATGACCACCTTATAGGGATACCAATTGGAATCTCGGACGTGTTCTTCCCACTCGGAGCAGAGCTCTAATGCTTTTCCTGCTACATCTTCTTCCTCCATGTATCTCTTCTTTACAGCTGCCAAAAATGACTTTCCCTCAATTTCACCCATCATCTTGACAAAGATGCTAGCTCTGTTATCCTTCAAACCCTAGTAAGGAAAAAATTTAACAGATAAAGCAATTTAATTGTGCTCTAAGTCATGGAACATTGGCCGTAGGTAATCAAACTAATTAACAGATACAGCTTTAAAAATTATTGAATTCATAGCACAATTGCTGCAAATTTCTTGATCAAGGAGTTGTGAAATAGTGCACTTGATATTTAATGAAAACTTCATAAAAGGAATGAAGGTCTATCATTAATGCAATTAACAGAGAAAAGCCATGACCATGATTAGCTCGTTACGAGCATCCTGCAACTCATCATTAGCATTTCTCTCTTTGACTATAGTAGCTTGAATCGTAGAATCTATCAATGTATAGTCTTCTTCTCTTTTTTTAAGCTCCTTTTCACTTGACTGCAACTTCTTGTTCTCCTCAGCAGCAATATGTCTCCTCACCCTGATATCACCCCTTATGCGCTCCATCTCCAATAGCAGAGCTTGTTTTCTGTCAAATATTGTTTCAAAATCTAGAATCTCCTTGTGAAGACGCTCCCTTTCTCTCTGCAATGAGAGAGTGAAGGAAATCCCTTCCAGTTAATAGATGGGTATTCACAGTTTATAAACACAAAATGGTTTCTCACCTTGTGTCCCTCTGCTAATTTCAGCAGTTTATCATAAGACTTTTTTTGTTCGATAATTTGTTTTCCAATCTGCAAAAACTCATAGAGTCAGAATTATACATGCAACAACATAAGCCTGGTGCATTTGAACATCAGAATATGAAAAGGAATAACAGGGGAGCCCTGGGTTGAATATCAGTTGGAACTACTGCATAGGACAAAAGCCTTCTTGCTATTAACAGGGTTCGTTTATTTTCCTATTATTCCATGTCTTATGACACTCTATCAACACATCAGCAATGGAAACATTCATAAATAATTAAATATAGACATAAACTAGAAAAAAACATACTTTCATCTTCTCATTATCCATCATCCTCTTCTCAGTAGCATTCCAAACTTGGCCCTCCATAAGTTGGAGTTGATCTCTCTGTGATTCCATTTGTGCAATTCTTATCTCATTATCCTCTGCAATCCTCCTGAATTGATTAGAGTGCATTTCCTGAATTTTTTTCAATTCTGTCAAAATAGCAAGACAAGTCATTAGTTGCACTTCCAAAGTTACTCAACGATTAAAACATGTAATAGAGCATCAAACCAAATAATCTCTTATGGTACCTTCATTATGGCTGTGAACCATCTCTTCCTGCTCTACTATGGCTTCTGTCTGACAAATGACATTCTTGATTTCTTCACATTTTTCAGTCTTGGATAGTGAATCTTTAGCCAATCTGCTCAATAGGGTAGAATCCAACCTTTGATCTTGTTCTTGTATCTCAGCTATTGTCATCGGGTTTCCCTTCGTATGAAGGTAACCACCAATAGGTCCGGCTGAATTATAGTCTTCTTCACTAGCCATCCAAGCATACAGCTCTTCTCCTTTATCAGTTTTAGCATGCCAATTGTGCTTCCCGTGATGATCCTTTCCAAAGGCCTTCTCAAATGCCAGGGCATTGCTGAAACCTACCCAGTCCTTATTGAAATGTACAATTGCAAACCTTGAAGGAACACGGTTGATCCACAAACGATGAACGATTTCAGGGTTGAACCCTGCCCATTTCACTTTCAGCTTGTTACCACTTTCATACGCACCCTCACTAGGTAAATTGGCAACAATAACCATCCAAGGCCAAACAATACGCTCATCTTCAACAGATCTAAGACTTCCATCCTCAGAACTCCCAGCAGTTGGAAGACTCCTGTTACTAGATCTTTGAGTTAAAGGCTGACATCTATCCATACATGTTAGCATAGCCCTTTCACGATACATCTTCAACTGGTAGCTTAGCTCTACTGAAAAAAGAAGAAGCAAAAACACATTGAATACAACCAACTGCAAAAAAACACTTAAGATTCGTTTGATGTCTTACTAACACTCTCATACTTCGCATTTATAAAATAACCAAAAAAAATCTTGCAAATAAGAAGTATGTAAGTAAATCTAATGATGAGACGGTTTCCGAAATTCAAGAGGAAAACAAGAGAACTAGCGCAATTTCCTAAAAGAAAGAAAGCGTAATAGAACCAAAGAACATTCGTTCTTACAGAGAGGGAGATGGAGAGGGAGAGAAGAGAGGAGACAGAGTTGTGCTCACGTTTTCTTGTTGCAGGTGGTGGCGGAGGAAGGCGGTGGGGGACTGGTGGTTTGATCTCGTCGGGATTTTGTCCGTCAGATCGGAGACAGAGAGGAACAGGAAAGAAGAGCCCACGTACGAATGAGACGAGATGTTGCTGCCTTGCGTGTTGACAAACAACAATTATTTAAAAAGCATCATAAGCACAGCAGCTCATGTTCCTGCCCAAGGTTTCTCACTGAAAAAGGTGATAGCAGCCTTTGAGTATCACACTGGCTGCAAATATCGCGTATTGTTGTAATCTGAAGAATTGTGCAGGAAAGAAAAGGAGAAGAAGAAGAGCGTAAAACTGTATTCTTTATTATTCTCTGTAATCCTCTTTATATAGAGGTAAGGACCATCAGTTACAGAAGTCTTATCCTTATAAAACTGTACCAATCACTATCTCTATAATATATATATATAACACGTATCTTTTTTTTGGAAAAAGTGAGTTCGAACAGATCGTAATTATTTTTTGATTTTTTTTTCTTATCCAAAAAAAAAATTGGGCATATCAACTTCGCCAACCCTATTACCATTGAGAAATGTTAAAGATACTAACTAGTTTTGTGTGTTGGTTCAACACCTTGACGATGAAATTGTGGGGGATGATGATGATATTTGGACTTTCTACCAAAGTCGCTTCTTTAAAACTTTATAATGTATTTATTCTTTAATGTATATTATACAATATTTTATACTATGCAGACTATTAATTTTGACTGATCTTCCTTCTAATCATCTGTGCATGTGCTGATGGGATATATATGAAAGTGATTGATGGAGTTAATAAATAAAAAAATGAAGTACTTGAGATATTGGTTCCAATCATAGCAAGAGCCACAAGTAAAGTTCTCTTCTTTTCTTTCATTTAGAATCAACTATAAGAAATTTGCTAAAAAAAGAATCCACTAGAACATTACATTTTGTGGTATATGGTTTATTTTTGTGTTGAGACATTAAACAGCATGCACATATTTAAATAAGGAAAATGATAAGCTTATATAATCCAATCTTACATAATTATGTAAGGGCGCAAGAACACTGCTCCTTTTTTATTTTTTTTGCAGAATCACTTCTCGGAATGTTACGTATACTAAGTGATATTTTATTCAAGTAAACTACATGAAACAACGTCGTTTTGACTTATGTTGAGTCAAAACGAGTCAAAACGACATCGTTTTAACTTAAGCGTACAAATATTTAAATAAAATATCACTTAGTATGCCTATCATTACTGCTCACTTTTGGGTCATTGGGTGATAGGATTTCTTTCTCGAAAATGATAGGCTTACATAACTGAATCTTACATAATTATATAAGGGCACAAAAACGTTGTCGTATTTATTATTTTTGCAGTCTTACTTTTGGGCCCATAGACGATGGGAATTCTTCCTCGCGCGACCCAATTCTAGTCAAATTTTATCCGGTGCAAAACATTCATAGTGTTCATTTTACTGAATACAGAAGACTTTGCTGCAATTTTGATGTAGATCTGGTGCATTTTTTATGTTAACATCTTTTGCAATTTTGATGCTCGGTAATATTTCCATCAATGTTTTCAAAATTACAGTACATCAATAATGTTTTCATTACAACAATATTACAGTACATCGTCAAGTAAGAACCACGATTAATTGATTTTTATTTGCATATATAAGGTATTATGTGAATGAATATTGGATATCTTTTGGTTTGTTTAACCTTTATGGGATTTCATGCGGGTTGTGTTGTGGTCTTTGTGCATCTTAGTGATCCATTATATTTAATAAGATTAAGCCACGGGTGTAAAAATAAAACAGTATAACTGGAGTAAGTGAAAATATTGGTAGAAGGGAGATAATGTACCCCAGTTGCTTATACTTCTTGTTCTTAAGCTTTTCCATGGAATGGAACTATTTCAGAAAGGAAATAGTCGCGAAAAATAGCATCATGGCTTTTGGGCACAGAAGCATTTGAACGCATGACTTCCTACTGGTAGAAAGCAAAAAGAGGACTGCATCAATTCACAAATGTAGAAAGCAACACTATACAGGTCGGAAAAATCTTCCACAGTTCAGCAACATCCACAACAAATCAAAATGAACTGCATTGAGATATAATTTGGTTGGATGTTTGCACTTAGAAATCACCAAAAGACAACAACCATGTATATTCTAGTTTAGTCTAGATTAGATGTTACTACTGTAATACAGGAAGGGCCAAATACTCATGCCACCCAAAAAAATAAAAGAGAAACAAGTAAAAAGAATACCTGGCTTAGTCACAAAATCGTCATTAAGTTGGGACCTATTGATTTTCTTCGATCCATCTCAGCACTTCATCACAAACGGCATGTCAATCCCTTTAGTCTCGCATCTGCATAACATCACACAATCATTCTCTAATATATCTATTTCAATTCAACATTTAAGTCATTAAATAGTAACCCAAAAATTGAATAAAATGAGACACATGGGTTAACCGTAAATAGCAAATTCTGGGTTATTGTACTAATATGTGACGTGAGTAAATAGTAAATTCTGAGTTACTGCACTTTACAGGTGTACTAATAAAAGAGTGGGAGCAAGAGAGAAGCATAAGCAGTTACCTCTTATGGCAAAGCAATTCAGCAGTTCAACGTCTCCACGGTTAATGGATCCAGAAGGAAAATTATAAAGCCTGGTGTGTCATCAAAGAGCCAAAAAATAACATTTCTCATATCCTTTCATCATCAGTATATACACAACTCGAGCCAGCATCAAAGAGTATAGAAGACGGACCGGACCTCCAGCAGCAGCAGGTCAATAGCAGTGCAGTAGCCCAGGAAGTTAAAAAGCAGAAAACAAACAGAACAAATATCCTTGGGACCTTCCTGAAAAAGATTAATCACCTTGTTGAATATAACTTGTGATAGCAAAATTGATGGGGCATGAAATGGAGGAGGAGGTTGATCATATGATTCTGCCATGCATTTGAGCTGAGTCCCAGCCAAGCTGTTGGATTTCTCAGCTGATTGCAGTTGCGACTTGGCCTCGGAAAGAAGCCTTTCTGTTTCGACCAACCGAGACCGTGCAGCTTCAAAGCCCTTTTTACATCCAGAGAGTTCAACCACCAAATTATCTTTCTCCATTTTGAGTTGTTCAAACTCCTCTAATGAGTATTTCCATGTACTGGCTGCTGATTCAGAGATTGGAACGTTGGTCTCGTGTGGGGTATCAGGATTAGAAGCAGAATCAGGAAAGTTGGCAGAACAATTTGAATACCTATCGACAACGAAGTGCAGCTTAATTGGTAAGACGCTTCACCTTTGATCAATATGTGGAAGGTTGAGTCATCAGGTGTAAGTAAAGAAAAAAATTTGGATACCTGTCTTTTAATGAATCAACTCCAACTTCAGTCTTATTCTCCTGTTGAGCAATCTTGTCTACACAATCAGGACTGTTGGTCACCACTTCAGAGCTTTCATACCCAAAAAGGACCAAGCACATCTCACTCATCTTGCTTATAACACGAGCAACGTCAATGACGAAATCAACTAGTTTAACCCCAGAGGCGATGGTTCTTCCATATTTGGCAGAGAACATGTCTATGTCCTTTTTCAATCCAGTTGCAGATGTTCCAGTGGCACACTTTGCTTCTTTACCAAGAGCCATCACGAAATTGTAGATACTTCAAATTTCTAATTCTTCGGATAGAGATGCTTCTTCTTTAACTTTGCTATTAGTGTTGTTACCCGATACAGTTCCATTTGATGCCAACCTCTCCATCTCCAGAAAGTCATCATAAGCTCTGCATGCTTCATGTTCTCAGATTTGCTCGGGCTATCCATAACCTGCAGTTGAGCTTCTAAACGTTGGAGCTTGCTCTAGATTCCTGCAGTTCTGAGTTTCTATTTGCCAATGCTTCCTTCAACATTTTTGTTTCTTCATCTATTGCAATCAGTCGTTCACCAAGTATCTCATTCTCCTTCTGGTACTTGTGTGCAAGGTCCATTGAGAATTCAGGCAGTTGGGAGGATTGAGTAGTAGGTGATCTCCTCAGACGAGAATGAGATTCTCCATGACCACCCAGGTTCATGTTTTCGACTTCAAGTTTCATCTGTGCCATTGCAGCAGGACCAGGCAGCTTCTTCCGAACAAGACTCCGCAATCTCTCACACTCACCTTCAAGCTTAGCTATTTTCTTAACTGCTTCAAGATACTGCTTGTTGGCTGCCTCTGCAGACTGACACTCATGTTCCTCTCCTCATTGCGAATCTCCACCTCCTTCCTTGCAATGTGGAGCTCGTATTTGAACGAGCTAACCTCTTTCTCACAAGAATGGATGTTGCTTTTCAGAAGCTCTATCTCAGTTTCTGATTGTAGTTTCTCTTCATTCACCTGTAACAGCATATCAGAGCGATCCTGCAATGAGGCATATATCCGTTTTCCTAATTTCAGTGCCATATGTCTGTGCTGTCATCTGTAGGAATAAAAATGTCTTACAACTATGTCCCAAAATAGCCCATCACAGTGAAGTAAAAATTCTGGTGGTTAGCACGTGGAAGTTACTCTCTACACCAGTAGTCATAAATAGAACAGAATCACAATCACGGTTAAAGAAAGAGAAATGCAATACTAAATCTCACTCATGAGCATACATGTAATTGTTTGGGAAAACAAAGTTTTTACCACATATTTCATAGAAGAATGCGGGACAGCAACACTTCTGCCCTCGGAAGGTAAGAGATTGGCTTGTTCTATCAACAAAAACACATGTGAGCATTGAAGGATTGTGGAGTCATTCTAATTAGAAGCCAGTCGTTTAGATGTAATATCATGAACTAACATTCTAGAAACAACAGCAAATAGCCAAACATTGAGAAGCTCTCACTTGAAGCATTGAAAACTAAATCCTATACCATAACTACTAAACCTTAAACACGAAACCTTAAACCCAAAATGTTAGCATGATCTTTACAATTCAACCAAGAGCAGTTTATTGCAGCAAATGTTTCGGTACTAAACAATGAGAAGCTCTCACCAGAAGCATTGTCAACTTGGTCAGAACAGGAACTGGCAAAAGTTGGCAACTGGAGTTGGTCGAGTATGTCTTGTTCTTCACTTCAATCCAGGTATATCCAGTTTCCTTTCTAACTTCTCTGTCATCCATCAGCTCTCGAACTTTAGTCTTATCTCTCTAGTGCCCACATGCAGCATATAAATTAGATAACAAAACATATGCGGTTGACATGATATCAGTTTTTCAGCTGCAAGTTTACCAAGCTCTACGTTACGATGAACACTGCAAGCTGCCAACAGAGTGCGCCACACTGTTGGTCCAGCCTGAAATGGCATTTCATTAATAAGAGCGGTAGCTTCATCTAGCGTCCTTGCTTTTCTGTACAGATCAACCATGCATGAATATATTTCCATGGTTGGAGAGATTTTTAACCTGTTCAACATCATGTCAAAGTACAGTTCGCCTTCTTTGACAAGACCTGCATTAGTGCAGGCGGAAATAACACCAACAAAGGTAATGTCATCTCTTTCTGATTTGCATTTCCTTGAAAACCTATAATGCGTTTTCTACATAGCCGTGTTGACCGTAACCTGAAATCATTGAGTTCCAGGACCCCAAGTCCCTTGCCTGCTGCCTTTGGAAAACTTCATTAGCACTCACAATGTCCCCTTTTTTGGCATACATGGTTAGAATGACCCGTTCATTCCTTCTAATCAAGTCATCCGATAGAACATCACAAGAGCATCGAGGTAGAATCCATTAATAAAAAGACCCGAAATCATTCCATTCCAAGATATTGAATCCATACAGTCAATGCTATCATATGCTGCCTTAGCCTCTTTCATCATTCCAGATTTCGAATATAGACTAACCAAGGAGTTTCCCACAACCCTCATTGAATCAAAGCCGTTCTTTATAACCATACCATGTACTTGAGCACCATGCTCTAATGCACCTGAATCTGCCAAAGCTCCATGTATGGTAGCAAATCATAAATGTTACAGGATTTGACTAGATTCCTTGAAGTTTCATTTGACTAAAAGATCAGACAACATTCTGAGCCATCCCCTTTCGTGAATAACTTGTGAGGAGCGAAGTCCAAGTCACTACATTGGGCTCTCTAACTTCATCAAAATTTGTTGTCCTAACGTTGACATCGTTTTATCAGACATATAATACAATTAAGCTACTATTAACAAATAGATAGAAAGAAACACATCATATTTAAGATTGAATTCTTCGAAAAGCAGGCAGAAACTTGTAACCTCCTTGGTAACCGTCGGAGGAAGATGCCGCGTGAGTGGCAACAACCAAAATTTGAGAATGAGGCGTCGATCGAAGAAGAACGAAAGTTACGCCTAAAAATGGAAAACAAAGAAAAATGTTTTATAGTAAAAGTGTAAAACACTGGTCGACAAGAAGAAATAGCGGACGGTCGAAGAATAATACCCGATGTATGACGAATTCCGGATACTTGAGGTAGAATGAAAATGCCACTTTTATTTATTCTCGAATCTGTGAGAAAACGGGAAGGAATAGGAATGAAATGCGGAGAAACATGAAAATAACGTTTCGTCTGAAGGAGCGGAAGGTTTCGAATTGAGATGGTCGGTTGCGTTTATTCACTTGAAGTTGTTTCGTCGGAATGTGGCAAGGAGTTGGAACGAAATGCGGGGACACCGATTGAAGAAACGGATTGTGACGAAGAAGAAACTGAATCGCCGAAATGCGGAGACACCGTTTAATTTCTGGAGAAGAAATGCCTGCGCGTCCCTCAATCGTCGAAGAAAACTCCTGATGTCAGATTTTGTGTTGTCGTTTTATGTGTAAATAGATGGGCAAAACTTTTTTTTTTGGAGAAGTGGCAAAAATTTTGTTTAACGAGCCCGGTAAATATTTGAGCATCTTTTTTTTAGGTAGGTTATATTTTATTTTTATATTAGAGCATCTTATTAATTTATTATATTCTATATCTGCCTTTGGTTTTGTTTTCTAGCAAATTGGGGTGATTTGAGCTTATTATTCAGGCTTCCGAAGGAAAAATTGGAGAAGCTTAGAGCAAGGAATTCTTCCAACAGTTAATTAATGTTATTAAAACATTTTGAATCATACGTTAACTTTCTCAAGCATGCAACTCTGACATGGCTTTAGTTGTATGAGAATATATGATCTGTGTTCTACAGGTATAACACATAATGTACGATGGGATCCAACCAATGGCGGACCTGTGTGGGACTGAGGGGGGCACATGCCTCCCATGAAAAAGTGAAAACATTATTTTATATAATTTAGTTATATATCTATAGGGAGGGATCAACTGACATCTTGGTATACAAGGTCCGTTTACTTGGGAGAATTATCTGTCATTATGTAGTATTCGCGTGACATTAACTCATAATGTCATGTTTACTGCACAGAAAAAAACACAGTGGTCAAACTGGGTAGTGGCATTGAAAATCAGGTCGCGCCCCATTTTGGCATTAACTTATCATCCAGTGCCGAAAAATAATGTCACAAAAATCGTGGCATTGGACTAATTTCACTTCCTCACTTCATATCCACCCTCCAATATTCTCACAAATTACATCAAAATCTCATCACATTTAAATCTCCCACCCAAACACATTTACGCCGCTAACTGCAGAACGAGACTTTATAGTTCCGTTCGAAGAAGAACCCTAGAAATTCAAACCCTCTCAATCGCCAAATTTGAAGGTAAATATCGCTTACTTTGGTTGAATTTATGATTCCCGCAAGTCATACATACAATGTGAGTTCTCGTTCCAGCAGATTTTTGCAAATTATATATTCGCTCGTGTTCGGATTTTTTTCTCTGATTTGTACGTTTAGATGGCGAATTATTTGAAGGGTGATAATAAATTGAAGGGTTTATGGTCTCTTGATAAACTGTCTGAATTCGACCAACTTGATGAAAATGCTCAGTTGAGACGACAACGGCGTTTAACCCCGCTAATATATAGTCTTAATTCAAAGAGACAAAGACAGTCTGATTTTGTGGATAGGATGACAAGTGAGTCTGCATTAGAGTGTTTTAACAATCTTAGAATGCACAAGGAAACATTCAAGAAACTTGTAAACCTATTGGTACAAGAGGGATGATTAAAGGATAGTAAATATGCATATGCTAGTACACAGACTGCAATCTTTCTGCATTTATTGGGGCATCATCAGAAAGTTAGGATACTTGGGACAGACTTTGAAAGAAGCTTTAGAATGGTTAGCAAATTCTTTCATAGGGTGTTAGAAACTGTTCTTAGACTAGCAAGTCATTTCGAAGCCACACCCAAATCTGTAAGCGAAGGATGTCCCGATGGAAGATTCAAATACTTCAACGTATTACAATTCTCAACAATTCCTCCTCTTGACGTAACGTTGTTGGATAGTATTAGGACTAATGCTTCTGAATGATCCTAGGACTGTCTGGGTGCATTGGATGGTACGTACATTCCCTGTCATGCAGTTAGAGGTGATTCTGCAAGATACAGAACGAGAAATGGTCATATAGCATTTAATGTTCTTGGTGTGGTGAACACTAATGGAAAGTTTGTGCACGTAGCAAGCAGTTGGGAGGGATCTGTCGCAGACAGTAGGGTATTGTACGAGGCATTGACTAGGGATCCTGAATTCAAGGTGCCACAAGGTAACTGATGTTCAGTTGATGATACATAATGCGCATATGAGTTTTTTCCTAACGTAACCGTAATGTAGGTAAATATTACCTGTGTGATGGTGGGTATGCCAATACTGAGGATTTCCTAGCACCTTATAGGTCCACCAAATATCATTTGAAGGAATGGGGCACCGGTAATAGGCATCCACAAAATCCGAAAGAGTTATTCAATATGAGACACTCTTCCGCTAGTAATGTTGTGGAGAGAGCATTTGGGATACTGAAGAAAAAGTCTGCAGTCTTGCGCAGTCCCACATTCTATCCATTGGTGATTCATAACAAAATGGAGTGTGCATGATTGGTTTTCTCTCTATGGTTGTGAGCTACTGGTTATTCTGAAAATGGAGGAGTCACAGTTGATGAGAGGCTGAGGTGATTTCAGTAATGCTGATTCCAGAAGCACACTCCCAAAGTTGAAGATGTTGTTTCCACTTCCCAAATGCAGTACGCATCCGTTGCTACAGCCTTGGAAATGGGAGCAGGCTCGCAAATGGGAATGCTGCTGTGAAAATGGGAGAACGCTTGCAAGAAAATTATGCAGAGAATCTGATGCTACAGCCTTGGAACATCCTTGGAGGCAAAAAGAACAGGATTGAACATCAGTTTGGTGTCGCAGCAACACTCATCAAATACACCCCTGCTACAACAAAATGACACCCCTGCTGCTGCGCACAAGCTGAAAAATGGGCCATTCCAAAGCACAAAGATGGGCCTTCAAGATTACTTCTATAGTTTTTATTTCTTGCTGTTTTAGTTTTGGTTTAGATATGGGCTTTTCGTACTTGTAAAAAAAATAATAATTCAGAACAAAATAGTGGTAGTATGCACACTATTGCACAACTTCATTATGGGTCAGCCTTGGGGGAAAGCGAAAATTCTGATGCTGACACTACGGAAGCAGAAAAGTATGCTACTCCAATGGGAACAAGTTCAGCATGGACTCAGATGAGGGACGCTCTAGCTGATGAACTGTGGAATGAGTTTTTAAGTACTCAGTAGTCTCCATTGTGTTATATGAACATTTAGTTGTAAAACTGTTGTGTACTGATTGCTTATGTTTGTAAGAGTCATTTTTATTGAACAGATTTGTCATAATAAATAACAATTATTGTGTGCTATGTTTGATTTGCTCATCAGGGCTATGGAACCATTGAATGGAAATGCGCACGCCAAGAAAAAACTTTCCTATAACCCACCCAGAAGTACTAGCAATACAAACAGCGATCAGGGAGCACGCAGATTGCCTCGAAAACATATTGCACCAATACAGAGCATGCGAGTCTTCTTCAGCCAAGCTGAAGAAAAGGCACTAATCGATGTAATGAAAATCTGCATTAAAAATGGATTCAGACCAGAGAACGATTTTTGCAAGGGCTTAAATGAAAAGTGTTCCTCTCTCATCGCACAAGATGTTCTGGGAAGTCATATTACTAAAAGTAAAGTCCACAACAAGATCAAAGTGTGGAAGAGCGAGTACAATCTGCTAAATGACTACCTGAACCTCAGTGGCTCTGCCTTTGACTCTGCTTCGCTGCAGATCCTAGTGGATGAACAGCTATGGAGCGAAAGGATGACGGTATACTGATTTGGACTTCTTTGTGTTATATGTGCTTTTAACTTAGCTTTGATTTCATGTTCTACTTTTCCATAC
>JAOYMZ010004457.1:0-23549 GCA_025802335.1 Pinguicula primuliflora | reverse complement strand
TAATGAATGTGGGAGCCAAAATCCTCTTTTTCTAGGGCTTTCAAGTGAAAAGCCCTCCATGCCCCTTATATTTTTCCGAGAGATACACACAAATCTTCCCTGCTAAACACCAAGGGACCAAACTTCCTTCTTTTCTTTAAATGGTGATGGAAATTGATAGAGTTGTGACTTGTGTCGGTCCCTTCCTGCCACAATATGAGATCCTTTTTCTAAATATCTAAGTATTACATGTGTATAACACTTGCCTTGGTTAAAAGTACCTACAAGAGAACATATGAACATAATTATATCAAAACCGAGGCATAGTGTAAGATGTGAGCTCTAATTCTTAGATAAATGGACGCATAATTAAGCCTCAAATCATATATAATCTAGGTTTATCAACCACCCCACACTTGAATCATGCATGTCATCAAGCATAAATTAAATATGGGAACCAGAGATGAACTCAATGACGTACACATTTATAAGAGCAATAAAACAGTGATGTAGTCATGCACGGTGTAGGTGAATCTGGTTTGTGACAGTGTGGATCAGAAACATAGCCATAGTGTGGGCACACCTAGGTCATCAAAAAGAAGAAGAATGGATAGCATGTATAATCCAGTCACAAGGTCAAGAACAGGTAAAATATAAAGTTAGATCACAAGGAGAAAATGAGAGTCACATTCCTCATTCTATGAGTACATGTTCTTTATCAGCCTCTAGCATGACTTTTCAGCTCTTTTCTTACTTCATTGGGGATTAGCCGGACTCCTCAATCTCTCCCACATAACCTAGTGCATGAGATCTGGCAACTGTCTCAAAGTAAGCCTCAACTCCATCACTCTATTTCTTTAGGGGTTAGTGTATAGGTGAGGGGTCCTCTCTTGATGGAGTTGGACAGGATAGATGGTCTCTCCTATTTGGCTTGCATGAAATGTGGGCAGACCTCTTAATCTAATCTGAATGAGAGATCACAACCTTAACCTGCGCCTGATTCTTGCTTATAACTCACCAAACTGTTTCTTGGATTCTTTGGAACATTCAGTTTTCAGTTTTCTTAGCACATCAGCTTCTCTTGTTTTGGTTGAGATTCTGCTTCCTGGATTTTCTCTAGGAGTTTTATACCTGTTGGCCATCACCTTTTCTTCTTCTAATGACAGGGGCTAAATGTATAAAGATTTGGTGCACCCTTGCTTTGAGAATGATGATGAGCATCGTTTCTTTCTTTTTCCTCAACCTTTTATTTTGAGCTGCTGCTGAATAACTTCTGATCATAGAATATCAAGGGTAGATTTACTAGGATCCACTCACTCAGAATAAACCAAGAGCTGTTTCACTTCATTTCCTCATAAAAAGTAGTTTGGAAACTCAATATCAGATGTCACTCAACTCATGCACTCCACCTAACAAACTATTGAAGAATCTGGCGTCCTCTCCCACATATGCATCAATGGATGTTCAAGCCACAACCATAGTGCACGCATAGGTCACAATAATAATCAAAATAGTAACATGAGCAGGAAATAGAGAATTCAAGAGAAAATTTAAGCTCAAAAGTACGAGAATGTGATGAATGGTTCAAGAACAGCAGCTTAATCTTAACATGACAATGCTCAAAGTCTAATAGCTACTGCTAACCCCCACCCCACACTTAGAAATTTCACTGTCCTCAAGTGCATACAGAAATCATAACAGTGTAGGAGAATAGGGCATGAAGCAATACAACCTGATAGTTGTTGTGGCTTGAAGTCCAATGATTCTGGTGACTTGACATCTCTCTCTCTCCTAGCTGAAGTGGCTCATCAGCGGGTGTTTCCACATCACACTTGAAGCAAACTGGCTGTCCTACACATTCTTGTTCAAAAGAGTTAGAAAAACTTAAATAAAAACTTGCAGAAAATGAAAGATACCATAACTTGGATTGTCTCCCTACAAGCTCTAAGTTTGTAGTCTCTAGATGGACTTCTTCATGAATCAGGAAAAATGGGCAGCTTCTTTCCTCTTAACAAAGTCTTGAGGGGGAGTGTAAGGCTTAATTCTCTGCCCATTAACTTTAAAGAGACCTCCTTCTGCATTTTTCAAGTCCACCACTCCAGATGGATACACCTTAGCAATCTCATAAGGCCCTGACCACTTGCTCTACAACTTACCTGGAAACAACCTCAATCATGAATTGAATAGAAGCACCTGCTGGCCAACTTGGAAGTTTTTGTAACTGATATTCTTGTCATGCCATCGCTTGGTTTTTGCCCTGTATAGCTTAGAACTCTCATAGGTATTGTAATGAAGCTCTTCAAGCTCAGACAGTTGCAAAAGCCTCTTCTCTCCTGCTGTAAGTGGATCCATATTGAGGTGTTTGATGGCCCAAAAATCCTTGTGTTCCAACTCCACAGATAGATGGCAGGCCTTTACATAAACCAGCCTGTATGAGGATGCTCCAATTGGTGTTTTAAAGGTCGTTCTGTAAGCCCATAATGCATCGGTCAGTCTAGAGGCCCAATTCTTTTTTGTGATGCTCACGGTTTTCTCCAAGATTTGTTTGATTTCTCTATTTGTCACCTCGGTCAAACCATTGGCTTGTGGATGATAAGGTGTGGAAACTTTGTGCTTAACACCATATTTGGCCAAAAGGTTGGAGAATAACTTGTTACAGAAGTGTGTACCTCCATCAGAGATAATGAACTGAGGTGTGCCGAATCCTGAGAAGATATTCTGCTTCAAGAACTTCACTGCCACTGCTGCATCATTTGTGGGACAAGAGATGACTTCTACTCATCAAGAAACATAGTCCACATCAACTAAAATATAGAGGCGTCCATTGCTTGGCACAAATGGTCCCATGAAGTCAATTCCCCGAACATCAAACGATTCAACCTCAAGTAAGCCAACTTGTGGCGTTTCATTTCACTTTGAGATGTTGCCCATTCTCAGGCATCTATTACAAACTTGGACAAACCTATGGGCATCTTTTAACAAAGAAGGCCAAAGAACCCACTCTGAAGCACCATAGCTGCTCTTCTTTGACCACCAAAACGGTCTCCACATTCAAGAGAGTGATAGTGCTGTAGGATAGACTCCATCTCATCTTCTGGCACGCATCTTCTGATCATTTGATCAACACACAGTCTGTGCAAGTATGGTTCGTCCCAGTAGTAATACTTCAAGTCAGAGAAGAACTTCTTTCTCTCTTGATAAGACAAAGGAGGAAGCATTTTTGAAGGATAAGTAATTAACTAGATCAGCATACCATGGAGTGAACTGAATGGATGCAGCAAAAAGCTGCTCATCTGGATATACATCCTGAATAGGAAGAGGAGGCATAGTGCAAGAGCTACTTTCTTCAAGTCTAGATAGGCGGTCAACAACCACATTTCCAACACCTTTCTTGTCCTTGATTTCTACATCAAATTCTTGAAGGAACAGAACCCACCGAATCAACCAAGGTTTTGCATCTTTCTTCTACATAAGGTATCTGATTGCAGCATGGTCAAAATACACTATAACCTTGTTTCCCAAGACATAAGACCTAAATTTCTTGAAATAATAGGCAACTGCAAGCATCTCTTTCTCAGTGGTGGTATAATGCAACTCTGCAGCGCTGAACATCCTACTTACATAGAAAATAGTGGTGAATAGCATCTCTTTTCTTTGGCCAAGTACTGCTCCAGCAGCAGAATCAAAAGCATCGCACATTATTTCAAAGGGTATGCTCTAATCAGGTGCTCGCATAACTGGCGCAGAGATCAAGTGCTGCTTCAAGGCTTTAAAGGCTTGCATGCACTCCACTTTCATCTTGAATTCCACTTCTTTTTCTAACAAATGACACAGGGGTCTAGCAATGGCTGAGAATCCTTTAATGAACCCCCCGTAGAATCCTGCATGCCCTAAAATGCTCCTCACTAATTTCACAGAAGTTGGAGGAGGAAGGCTTCTTATAACTTCAATCTTAGCCTTATCAACTTCAAGGCCTTGCTTGCTGACTTTGTGTCCCAGCAATATGCTCTCCTTCACCATGAAGTGACACTTTTCCCAATTGAGTACAAGTTGGACTTCTTCACAACACTCTAAGACTCTCTTCAGATTCTTTAAACACTGATCAAAGTCATCTCTATAGACACTGAAGTCATCCATAAAGACTTCTATGATCTCCTCTATCATATCTGAGAATATGGCCGTTATGCATCTCTGAAAGGTAGCAGGAGCATTACATAATCCAAATGGCATCCTTCTGAAGGCAAAGGTGCTATAAGGGCAGGTAAAAGTTGTCTTCTCCTGATCCTCAGGAGCTACCATGATCTGGTTATAACCACTATAACTATCAAGATAACTATAGTAAGCATGGCCAGAAAGTCTGTCTAACATCTGATCAATGAAGGGGAGAGGGTAATGATCTTTCCTTGTGGCCTTATTAATCTCTCTGTAATCCATACAAACCCTCCAGCCTGCAAATGGTCTCATAGATATGAGCTCTTCACTCTACCCCTTTTGTATTGTAATGCCTCCTTTCTTCGGGACACACTGGACAAGTGAGATCCAATTGCTGTCAAAAATGGGGTAAATTACCCCTACATCTATCCACTTCAATATCTCCTTGCGAACCACGTCTTTCATATTGGGGTTCAATCTCCTCTTGCTGCCACAACTGGCTTGCAATAGTCTTCCATCAGAATCTTATGCATGCATTTGAATGGAAAGATCCCCTTCATGTCAACAATTGTCCACCCTAGTGCTCATCCGTGTTGTTTTAAGACAGAAACCAAGGTTGCTTCTTCAGCCTCATTGAGTTCACTACTGATCAAAACTGGCAGTTCAATTCCCTTTCCTAAGAAAGCGTACTTTAAGTGAGCAGGCAGGGG
Source organism: Pinguicula primuliflora (assembly GCA_025802335.1). Lineage (NCBI taxonomy): Eukaryota > Viridiplantae > Streptophyta > Magnoliopsida > Lamiales > Lentibulariaceae > Pinguicula > Pinguicula primuliflora. The sequence goes on along the minus strand of JAOYMZ010004457.1, from coordinate 18,708 downwards.
TTTTAATTCGAGATCAGGTGGAGAAATGAGTGAGCTTTTCTACTGTGGAAGTCTCTCCCCCAATAATTCAAGTGTTCTAGGACATCTAGTCTGATTTTCATTCAAACAGCTCATGTACATGCTCACCATAGGTTCTTGCAGCAACTCAATAAGATGACACTGCTTAGTTTCATGAACATGATCCGAATGCATTCTAATGGCAGGATAAACATTGAAACACACTTTTTAATCCTCAATTCTAAGCTAAAGCTCACCTTTCTTCATGTCTATGATAGCATGTCCAGTCCTCAAGAAGAGTCTTCCCAAGATAATAGGGACTTCATGATCTTCGGCCATATCCAAAATAACAAAGTCTACTGGGAAATAGAATTTATCAACCTTCGTAAAGACATCTTCCACCACTCCTCTAGGCTTCTTCAAAGATTTATCAGCCATTTGAAGTGTAATACCAATAGGTTTTGGCTCAGCAAATCCCAATCTCTGCGAAATAGAATAAGGCACCAAGTTCATACTTGCACCTATATGACATAGAGCTCTATCTGATGTGTAGTACAAGCACACACTCTCAAGTTATAATACAGTGCTAAAGCAAAGGTCAGATCCACAGGGAAGGGGACATATTCATGCAATGAAACTAGCATTACCTATCAAAGTAACCCACGATTCAAGAATGCATAACTATTGATCTACTAAGCAGAATACAACAAACTAAAATTATCTACGTAGCTAAGGGAATATAGATTCTTTGTTCAAAGAACAACTAATCCAAATTCGCAACAGAAATGGACATAAAAATTCAGATAGAGAGATGACTTAGGATTTTTGTGTTTTGCCTCATTTCTATGCTGATATTCTGTTCCTATTCATAAATGAACTTTTTCTTGCTGAGCTTGAACCATAGAACCCGTGTATAACTAGCCCCTTAGTCCGCAACTAGTTAGTCTAACTAAATTAAAGGCAGATTAGGGGTAACACCCCAAGGTTGGCCAATTGGTGAACTAAAAGAGAGAATGAGTTCTCTCTTCAAGATCTGTGCGGTTTGTTTCTGAAACGGCACCACAAGTTAGGGGTGACACCCCAAGGACGGCATTGTGAACTATCCTAATGTAGATTTCACAAATCTACTGTCGTAGAAAATGCAAAACACCTAAATAAGTTCATAAAATCTGGCCAAAAGTTACAAACTATGAAAATAGAATAGTTCATTCAAACTATCAGCAAGATCCGATTCGAATGATCATAAAAACATGTTTAGCAGCATAAAAGCTCGGTTCAATCGAGTCCTGAGTCTACAAAAGTTAGCTCATGCTGATAGCACAAGCTAAGATGAAAAGAAAAATGCAACAAGAACTTGAATCCATCGTCTCCAAAGGATGCAAGGAAACTTCAGAACAGTCTGCTGATATTTCGCCTGTTCTTCCGTCTGGTGTCCTCTGATCCCCAACTCCTCTAATGAAAGTTGTTTCTTGCCTTTAAGGCTACCTCCAGGTCAAATGTCAGCTTCTCCCTTCAATCCATCTGGGAGATAGGAATTTCTGAAGGGGTAGAACTGTATTTTCTGCTGCAGATGTATGTATTCCTGAAGATTAGCCCCAAAGTGGGTCTTTTTGAGTCCTGGTGCGCATGTGGTCTGAAGATATTTTATAGGTGAGATCGTGGTTCTTGTGAAAATACAGAATTTATCTCGAACCCTGGCAAGAGTTATGCACACAGCAAAGGGTAGATCAGTCGCTGCACCAACATTGTAGGCATTTTGCCTCAACTCTGCATAACTCTCGAACCATGGCCTTTTGGTCTTTGCACCCTTAATCAATCTTGTAGATAAGGATGTAAGCTGTATGCCTATGCAATTTCACGAGCACCCTTGATCTGGTCTGGAAGATATACGGCTTCAATGGTGAGAGATAAAACATTCTCTTTCTTTTCCCCATTTGGCAATACTAACTTTGTGCTAGCATGATTCCCTTCCGGATGTAGTAGCCTTGCGGTCACCCCTTTCTTTGGCTCCAAGCTAGAATTTTTTGGCACATATCACACGGTTGAAATGTTGCATTCTCAATAAGATAGGACTCCAAATATAAGTAGGGACACTTAGTCTCATTTCCTCTCTTCTTTGAACTTCCAATTGTTGCCTTTGCATTTCTTCATTTTCTGCCAGATTATCTTCGACTGAAATGTGAACTGATCATCGTTTGTCTTGCACCTTGATGATCCTCATTGTCAGCGATATTCAGACCTCGTTTTAGGCTTGAAACATGATTTGATCAGCACCTCATTGCTTCTTTTAAAAACATCTGCTTCTTGCTCTCTTTTGTACCCAAATTTGAGTCTGATTTTGTACAAAACCTGCATTGATCACAAGTAATGGATTAAGGCATGAAAATAGGTCTAAAATCCCATTTGCAACTATTTAAGCTAGAAATAGATATGCTAAAGAAGTATAAATCATGATATGAATTTAGCTTACCACTATCAAATAAATAATCTCCTATAGGGCAAGGGACAGTAAAACTCCCTGGATCAGACAACTTGGGAGGTATTTTCATGAATTTAGCATATGTGGGCATCTTCGTAAGTGTCTCAATGAAGGGAATATTGATCTCAAGCTTTTTAAACACTTCCAAGAACTTCTTATATTGCTGCTCAAGCAATGTCTTGATCAGCCTTCCAGGATATGGTGCTCTCATCACTTTCTTTGTGGTGAGTTCATCTTCTTCCCACGTCTTCTCGTTTTTCTGCCTAGGTGGTGTCTTCTCTGTCCTTGGTTGCATTTGTTATGTTTCTTTCTCCTTTTCCTCCACTGGAATTACCACAGAAGGTGGCTGTGGTATCTCTAACTCTTTCCCCGATCTCAGAATAATTGCTTGACAGCTCTCCCTTGGGTTATTCTCGATGAAACGGGGAAGAACTCCTTTCTGCCTTTCTTGTAGCTGACTTGAAAGCTGTCCAACAGTGTTTTCAAGGTTCTTTAGAATCACCTACTGGCTATGAATAGTGGCTTGCTGACTTTGAAAGCTGGATTCAATTTTTGAGGAGAGATTCAAATTTTGTGGAGTCAATTACTTGATCATCTCTGAGTTTGCACTCTCCATTTCTTTCAGGCTAGCTAACTTGATCAGTTTCTTGACTCTTAGGCATCAACAGTTTGCTGATAATGAGGCTTGGGTGTTGGAGACTGCAGAAGATGAGCATTTAGAGCACCCTGGGGGTTACTCCATGAAAGAAGAGGTGCTTCATTTCTCCTAAAATTGTTGTGATTTTGGTACCCTCGCTGATTCCACCTCTGTTACTGGATGTAATTGAGCTGTTCAACATCAACTTGAGAGTTCTCTTGTCTGTTGTTGGCATGATGATCTCCCCCACACAAATGGCATGAAGGCTGCTGCACTACAAAGGCTTGGGGAGGGTACTGCTGCTGAGGAACACATTGCTGCTGCTGACTTATGGTACCAGGATTCCATTGGTCTACTTGAGCTGGCAAAGCTTGCAATGCTGCTACAATGTTGTCATTTGTAGAAACATTCATGACTGGTTCAACTACTCTTCGAGATAATCTATCCACTGGCCATTTGTAACAGTTTTTCGACAAAGCTTCCAAAAGAGTGAAGGCCTCATTGTAAGATTTTCTCATGAAAGTACCATTAGTTGCTGCATCCACATCCCTTCTAGTATCATGGTTCAATCCAAAATAGAAGGACTGAATTTGTCTCCAAGCTTCCAAACCATGGTTAGGCCAGCTACCCAATAGGCCCTTGACATGCTCCCACACTTCATACATGGTTTCTGATGGCCTTTGATTGAAAGTTCGGATCTCAATCGTGAACCTTGCTGTTCTTGAGGGAGGAAAGAAATGAGTGAGAAATGCTTTTAGCAACTCCTCCCTGTGTGGATAAAATTAAAAGGCAAGCTGTGCAACCAATCTCTTGCCCTATCTTTGAGAGAAAAGGGGAATAACCTGAGATGAATGACCTCTTGATCAACCCCATTGATTTTTATGGTGTTACACACCTACATAAAAGCATTAAGATGGCTGCAAGGATTGCTGGTCTCAGCCCCTACGAAGGTAGAATAAGTCTGCATCAGTTGGACGGTGGACGGGTTGAGCTCAAAATTTTGAGCTACAATCACTGGTCTTCGAATGGAAGGAGCCAAAATTGCAGCTTCTAGCATGGCAAAGACCTCCATTGGTCGGTCATTGGCATGAGGGATAATAGGACTGTCTGCCATATGTTCTGGATTTTCAAAGGCTTGCTGGAATTCAGATTCTGGTTCCTGAAAATTAACCTCAACTTTAACTAGTCCTGCTTGCAAGAAGGGATCTATTCCTTGAGCTCTTCTTACAGCTCTTTGTACTCTACTTGCCCTTTGCTCTTTGGAGTTTCGATTCACCGGAGCAGATATCATAAACAACCTTTAAGCCAGGAAACGGCAGGTGAGCCAAAACAGAACAAAACTAGTAAGAAAAAGAAAACAAAATACAGTTAACAATGCAATGAAACTAGGAATTATGAGCATGTGTTGGGACACTACTTCCCGGTACCGGTGCCAAAAACTTGATGGCGTGCAAAGTATACACGATCACAAATAGTACCAAGTGTGAGCAAGGGTCATTCTCCCAAAGGAGTAGTTGCAAGATATGTCACAATCTCTAATGTATCACATACCAACCGAGAATCTTTGAGGGGTGTTTAAACTAAAGTAACAGCTAGAACTTCATGTAACTTCTTAAAAACAGCAAACAAGTGATCTTGAGGTTCAATATTGTCATTACAAAACCACAGAACATAGCAAAATGCAGGAGCTTTCACAAAGTAGAGAGACAACTCAAGGCAAGGTCTATTACTTCATTATGATGCTTAAACAAATAATCATGTACTAAATGCTTCACTTGCTCTTTTATACCCACGAGATTCATGTATAACTTGCACAGTGGCTAAGCTACAAGCTAGTCTTCTAGCGCTAGGAGAATTTTGCCTTACGGTCTCACTACCTAAGGTGCTAGAGAACAAGATGAGTGTCATCACACAAACAAAACTCTCAATATGATCCATCCTTTAGATATGACACCTCATACTAGGGGTACTAACCCAAGGGCAGTGGTGTAGGTGCTGCTTTTGTCTCATCTCCTCATATCCTTACGGCCCAGAGAAGATGACCATGATAAGATGAAGTTATTTGAGCTCAAACAACCAAATCTTGTGAAAAACAGCAAGCACTTAGCATAATGAAACAAGTGTATACATTAGTACATTTAGTGCATGAAAACCAAACTAGAGCATCATAAATCGGCTCAACCGTGCCTCAAGTTCAAAGGTTTATCTTATTCTAAGAGCATGAGATACAAAAGATGCAAACGAAATGTAAGTGACAGCCATGGAGGCCAAATGATACAGCCTCAACAAGCTTTCCTCCCATCTGGTTTTCTGCTCTTCTAAGGATTATGCTCTTGCTTCCTCGCTGCCAGACTGATAAATAATGAATGTGGGAGCCAAAATCCTCTTTTTCTAGGGCTTTCAAGTGAAAAGCCCTCCATGCCCCTTATATTTTTCCAAGAGATACACACAAATCTTCCTTCCTGAACTCCAGAGGACCAAGCTTCCTTCTTTTCTTTAAATGGTGATGGAAATTGATGAAGTTTTGACTTGTGTGGGTCCCTTCTTGCCACAATGTGAGATCCTTTTGCTAAATATCTAAGTGTTATATGTGTATAACACTTGCCTTGGTTAAAAGTACCTACACAAGAACATATGAACATAATTATATCAAAATCGAGGCGCAGTGCAAGATGTGAGCTCTAATTCTAAGATAAATGGATGCATAATTGAGCCTCATATCATATATAATCGTGGTTTATCAATGATCTGGCCATTGAGACATTTTCCATGCCAGCAGCTGCTGAAATTGCACCCTTCATAAGAAGACCTCCCATAGTAGGTCATAACTTTGAGCTCAAATCTTCCACCATCAAACTGCTGCATTCACACTCTACCATGGAAGTTCAGAATAAAGCAATCCATGTACTCATGTGGATGCATTTGTAGAGATCTTTGACACCATTAAAATTCATTGAGTGGACCAGGAAACAATCCGGCTAAGATTATTTCAATTTCCTTGAAAGATAGAGCTAGGGAGTGGCTCTATAGCCTCCCACCAGATTCTATCAGTACCTGGGATGAGCTGAGAATAGCCTTTCTGACTCATTTCTTCCCTCTAAGTGGTACTGCTAGAATTTTGACTGAAATTCAGTCATTCAAGCAAAGACCACGTGAGAACATTTATGAGGTGTGGGAAAGATTTAGGGGGTTGCTTAGAAGTTGTCCAAATCATGGCTTACAACACTTGAGGCAGATTCAGGCCTTTTACTTTGTCCAGGAGCACAATACAAAGAGAGATGTTGATTCTGCAGCGAATGGAACCTTTATGCAGCAATCATACAACCAGTGCAAGACATTGTTGGACACTTTGGCTAAAAATTGCTATAGATGGCCCGTGGAGAGGTTAGCTGTAAGAGGACCAGACCATGTGCATAATATTCAGCAAAATGACACTTCGACTGCAGTTGTGAGTGCTTTATCATCCAGGGTAGACCTGCTACTTCCGGGAGCAAGAGCACAGCAGCCCTCTCAAGTCTATGCAATGCAACATCATGTCTGTGAATTATGTGGTGGAGGTCATAAGTCAAGTCATTGCCCTGAAGCTCCTATAGTTGACCTTGAGCAACTGAACTACATCCAGAACCAACAGAATCAGCTGAGATTCAGCAACTAGGGAGGATATCAGAACAAACCTTTCGGAAGGAATGAAAACCCTGGCCTTAGCTGGAGCAATCCACAAGGTGCTCTTAACTCACATCTTTTGAGACCACCTCCTGTGCAATATCATCAGACCACTAATGCTTCATCCAGCAAAGATGGTGATGTTCTGGCCAGGTTATCTGAAAACTCAAGAAAGAATGCAAAAATGATTGGAGAGATGAAAAAGAACCAGGAATTCTCAGCACAGTTAATCCAACAATGCAAGTCACATGGACAAAATTGATGCTTCTATTCAGAGCAGGCAAGCTTCTCTTATGAAGCTAGAGAACACTGTTGGGTAATTAGTTGTACAAATGCAAGAAAGGTAGAAAGACACACTGCCATGTTTCACCGAGAATAACCCAAAGGAAAGTTGTCAAGCCATCATACTTAGATCTGGAAGGGAAGTGGCAGAACCTCAATCACCTTCTGTGGTGATTCCAACAATTGAAAAGGAGATAGAAAAGGCAGTGGTTGGGCAAGACAGGGAGAAAGTAAAGCCAAAACAGAAAGGGGAGAGAAGATGGCAAGAAGCTGAGCTCACTGCAGCAAATGTGATGAAAGCTCCATATCCTCAAAGATTGATGAAGCCACTGTTAGAGCAGCAGTATCGGAAGTTCTTGGAGGTTTTCAAGAAGGTAGAGATAAATATTCCATTTGCTGAAGCTTTAGAGAAAATGCCCATCTATGCAAAGTTCATGAAAGATATCCCCACACACAAGAGGAAAATTGAAGATGAAGGCACAATTCCTCCTACAGCCGAGTGTTCAGCAATTTTGAGTAAGCAAATCCTTCCAAAACTTTCTGACCCATGGAGTTTTACTGTCCCTTGTTCAATTGGAGATCATTAATTTGATAGAGCTTTATGTCATTTAGGTGCAAGTATTAAGTTGATGCCTTATTCTATTTCATAGAGACTTGATTTTGCTGAGCCTACACCTACAGGTATCACTCTGCAGATGGGTGATAAATCCCTCAAGAAACCCAGAGGAGTGGTAGAAGATGTCCTAGTGAAGGTGGACAAGTTCTATTTCCTGCGGACTTCATTATTTTAGACATCGCCGAAGATCATGGAGTGCCTGTCATTTTAGGAAGGCAATTCTTAAGGACTGGTGGGGTCTTGATTGACATGAAGAAAAGTGAGCTGACAATCAGGATTGAAGATGAAGAAGTCTCTTTCAATGTTTATCCTGCCATGAGGATGTATGTAGATGATTGCCATGAAGTTGAGTAGTGCCATCTTATTGAGGCACACCTTGAGGAGCTGTCTAAGGAGTTAGGATGCATCACTGATGCATTGGAGTCTTGCTTGACCAATGATAAGTCAGAAGTGTTGCAAGATCCCCTAGTGCACCAGCATGCACTTTGCTTGAAAGAAATGAAGACTTGGGGTCCTACAACCATTGAATTGTTGGGAGAAAGACTTCCACAACAGCATAGCTCTCTTAGCCATCCACCTGAGCTTGAGCTGAAGCCTCTTCCTACTCATTTGAAGTATGCATTTTTGGGAGGAGGTAGTGAACTACCTGTTCCGATCAGTAGTGAGCTCAGTGAGTGTGAAGAGGCGGCTTTGATTTCTGTTTTGAAAGAACACAGAGGAGCTATAGGATGGACACTTGGTGACATCAAAGGGGTACGCACAAGATACTCATGGAGGATTATTGCAAACCTCTGGTTGTTGCACAATGGAGATTTAACCCTAACATGCAAGAAGTGATCAGAAAAGAGATCTTGAAGTGGCTAGATGCAGGAGTTATCTACCCTATTTCTGATAGCAACTGGATTTCTCCTGTGTAGTGTGTTCCAAAGAAGGGAGGGATTACATTTCAAAAGGGAGAGAGAGATGAACTCATAGCTATGAGGCCAGTGACAGGATTGAGAGTGTGCATAGATTATAGGGCACTCAACAAAGCCACAAGGAAGGATCACTATCCTCTTTCCTTCATTGATCAGATGTTGGACCGTTTGGCTAGCCATGAATTCTTTTGTTATCTGGATGGATATAGTGGGTACAAACAGATTATGGTTGCACATGAAGACCATGTGAAGATAACTTTTACGTGCTCCTATGGCACCTTTGCCTGTAGACGGATGCCATTTAAATTATGTAATGCTCCTGCTACATTTCAGAGGTGGATGATGGCTATATTCTCGGATATGATTGAAGAAATCATAGAAGTCTTCATGGATGATTTTAGTATTTATGGAGATGATTTTGCTCAATGTTTAGTGAATCTGAAGAAGGTCTTTCAACGTTGTGAAGAGGTCCAGTTGGTGCTCAATTAGGAGAAATGCCACTTTATGGTGAAAGAGGGCGTTGTTCTAGGATACAAAGTGAGCAAGAGAGATCTTGAAGTTGATAAAGCCAAGATTGAGGTGATCAAGAGCCTACCTCCTCCAACTTCTGTGAAATCAGTGAGAGGATACTTAGGTCATGCAATGTTTTATAGGAGATTCATCAGAGACTTCTTAGCCATAGACAAGACCTTGTGCCATTTGTTGGAAAAGGAAGTTGAGTTCAATATGACAGTGGAGTGTTTGGAAGCTTTTGAAACTCTAAAGAAACACTTAATCTCTGGACCAGTGATGCAAGCGCTTGATTGGAGCTTGCCTTTTGAAATAATGTGTGATGCTTCTGATTACACTATTGGAGGTGTCTTTGGACAAAGACAAGAGATGCAAGTCACCACTATTTTCTATGCAAACATGATGCTCAGTGCAATAGAGTTGAATTATACAACTACAGAGAAGGAAATGATGACAGTTGTCAATTCTTTCAACAAATTCAGAGCTTACATCTTGGGCAGCAAGGTCATAGTGTACTCTGATCATGCTACCATTCGTTATCTGATGAGCAAGAAGGATGCTAAGCCTATATTGATTTGTTGGATCCTTCTCCTTCAAGAGTTTGTCGTGGAGATTAGAGACAATAGAGGAGTAGAGAATATGGTAACTGATCACATCTCTAGGCTTGAATGCAGTAGTTCTGTTCCTGTATCTTCTGCACCTATTAGAGATGCATTCCCTGATGAGAAACTCCTTGCTGTGACCACACACTTCATACCATGGTATGCTGATCTTGTGAATTATTTAAGTTCTAACATGCTTCCACCATTGTCTTATCAACAGAGAAGGAAGTTCTTTGCTGAACTCAAGCACTACTACTGGGAAGAACATTATCTGTACAAGTTTTGCGCTGATCAAGTGCTGAGAAGTTGTGTACCAAAAGATGAGATAAAGTCCATTCTCAAGCATAATCACTCTCTTGAATGTGGAGGCCATTTTGGTGGCCAAAGAACCGCAGCTAAGGTGCTGCAATGTAGTTTCTTTTGGTCTTCCTTATTCAGAGATGCCCATAGATTTGTGCAAGCTTGTTATATGTGCCAGAGAGTTGGCAACATCTCTAGGAGGAATGAATGCCACAAGTTGGTATGCTTGAGGTGGAATTGTTTGATGTTTGGGGAATTGACTTCATGGGTCATTTTGTGCCAAGCCAGGGCCATCATACATCTTAGTTGATTTGATTATGTCTCTAGATGGGTTGAAGCCATCTCTTCTCCTACAAATGATGTATCTGTGGTAGTGAAATTCCTGAAACAAAATATCTTCTCTAGGTTTGGTACACCTCGGTTCATTATTTCTGATGGAGAATCCCACTTCTGTAACAAGTTTTTCTCCAATCTTCTAGCCAAGTATGGCATTAAGCACAAGGTTTCCACTTCCTACCATCCACAAGGTAATGGTTTGGCAGAAATTTCTCATAGAGAAATCAAGCAAATCCTTGAGAAGACAGTTAGTATCACAAGAAAGGATTGAGCTTCTAGACTGTCTAATGCATTATGGGCTTACAGAATAGCCTTCAAAGCACCCATTGGCAAACCACCATACAAGCTAGTCTATGGTAAAGCTTGTCATCTTGCCGTTGAACTAGAGCACAAGGCTTATTGGGCCATCAAACTCCTTAACAGGATCTAGCAGCAGCAGGTGGGAAGAGGTTGCTGCAATTATCTGAGCTTGATGAGTTGCACCATAATGCTTATGAGAGCTCCAAGCTCTACAAAGAGAAGACCAAATTGTGGCATGACAAACACATACAACAGAGAAGTTTTCAGGTTGGGCAGATGGTTCTCTTATTCAATTCAAGGCTCTGATTATTCCCTGGAAATTTGAAGAGCAGATGGTCAGGACCATATAAGATGGCAAAAGTGTACTCCCATGGAGTTGTAGATCACAAAACTGAAGAGGGGAGTGTTTTCAAGGTGAATGGTCGGAGAGTGATGCTTTACAACTCTCCTAGGGACTTTGTCATGAGGAAGGAGGCCATCCATTTCCAATGATCATCAAGAAGAGTCCATCTAGTGACTATAAATCTAGAGCTCTTGGGAGCCACCCCAAGACAGTATCTGTCTTTTATTTTGTTTAATTTTATCTACTTTTTAGTATTTAATCCTTCTTGTTTGAAGCCACAGTGATCAGAGTCTAGCTGAGTTTAAGTGTTGGGTGATCACACCCTAAAGGAGCAGTAAATGCATTGAATCAAGCACCCTTCAAACTATAGAACCAAGATATGCAGCAACTTACCCTCTAAGTTGTGTTGTTCTTTGCCCTATCTTTTAAAATTCTGTATGCATTTCATTCACTTGAGGGCAAGTGAAGTTTTAAGTATGGAGTGAGGATTATTATTCACCAAGCAGCATATCTTTTGATCAAGCCTTGTGCCCATTATTATTTCCATTCAGATTTTGTTTTTTTCTGGTGCTAAAATTTTTTGTTACTTTCCTGAACAATCTGCTCAGTCTGCTCACTTTCATTTCTAATGGCTAGTGAACCTATTCATGCTTTACTAATTGTAGCTTGGAATGCTTAATGATGCCTAATTGGTGAATGGGATTGAGTTCTTCTATGGTTAGATTGGTTGAGTGCATGAATTTAGTGGAGATCTGAGGCGAGGACAGGGAGAGATGCAATTTCTAGATTTGTTTGAGTGAGCAAATTTTAGTGACCCTGCCCTTGACCTTCAAGCAAAGAAAGAGCCAGTTGAGTTCCGAATAAAAAGAAAGCTGAGAAGAGCATAGAATAATTAGAAAGCCAAGGATGCAAGATTCAACAAAAGAAGAGGGTGCAATTGAAAAGAAAAATCTGAAATACCTCTAAGCTATACAGCAAAGGATCAAGTATCCATAATTCAATCCAAAGAAGAGCCTGGAGCAAATCTGGGATCTCACAGATAAGTTCAGCAACACAACAAGAAGAAGTTGCGGCATACACAAAGGTGAGGACAACAAATGTGTAAATAAGTCAGCAGTTTAGCATGTAGAAGGAAGACAGGGGTTAAGGGTGGTTGATTGCTATCATCTCTAACTCAAATTAGGCTCTAGAAGTCTGCCCACACACATGTAAGCCAAATATGAGGGACCATCTATTTCTTCCAACTCCATCAATGAGAAGACCCATGATCTATACACCGTCCCATATGAGCGTGATGGAGTTGAGGCTTAGTCTGGGATCAACACAATGATTCATGCACTAGGGCAGATGACTGAAGGTGAAGAGGTCAACTCATGCCTAGAGAAGCAATCCGAAAGCCAAAATGGGTCACATTAGTAGCTGATAGGAAAGCATGAAACTAGAAGAAGTATAGTGATTTTCTGCATATCCTTCACACTGCTTTTGTGAATCTCTCTTCTGGTTTGAGCTTACATTTATGTATCCATACCTGTCTGTAGTTAGTTGCAGTCACTTAGGCTTGGATTAAAGCTATGACATACACAACAGACACACCTGCACCTTGCACCATACTTTATATTCATGAGTTACTTCTCTAGTGATGCAAGGGCATGCATATTACCTCTCTTTCATCTCTAGTTATACTTTGATTCTATGCTTGAGGACAAGCATGAACTAAGTTTGGGTAGTTGATAAGTAAGAATTTGATCTAGTTTTAGGATCATTTATGCACCCATTTATTCACAAATCATGGCTTACAATGTTGATTTTCACCTTAAACTATGCTTATTTTGTGTCTTCAGGTCAAAGTGAAATAAAAGGACCGTGTGATATACATTGCAATACAACTCTACACATAATTTGGCATCACACGATCCAAGGGGACCATTCCTTGCTAAATCCAAAAATGACACCAACTTTCTTAAAAGTTGTCCAGCCAAATGGGGTCAGGTGTGAAGAAAGACTGTTGTGACCTTCAAAAAACCACATCTCATGAACCAAGTCGAGGGAGGTCTTGCCATTTCACAGGAAGATACACACTGAAGTCCTCTGCATACATGGAGAGACAAAAATACTGCAAAGACCAAGTTCTAGAGAATTCTATCAATTTGGGTAAAGACAATGTGCATTTACATTCCAGTCCTTTGCACGGAGGAGAACTATGTATTGGCTTCGAAGGCGGTCTTTCCCTTTTACAGGGACATAGATACAAAAGGTCTCTACAATTCATGTGGACACGAAGTGCTTAAAAATGCAGCGGGGACCACTTTTTGATCTGATCTACAATATCAGGTAAATTGCAAGTGTAAGGACCAAGTAGCCCATACAAGCATGTATATCTTTCAAGACACTTCAAGGGCAGACTTGTCATTACACCAGAAGATAGTCCCACAGGTCCTATTCAATACCTCTTCAAACATTACTTACATTTGAGGCGGTAAGGATCAAGTTTGGAGGTCAATTACCAAAAGGGATCAACTGGAGTTCAAAGACAATACTGTCCCTGAAATCAGTTGCAGCTCTCAAACGGTCTCAAGGGCCATCTTGCCATTGCACAAGGACACTAACCTAGAAGAGAACAACACATTCATTTGTGCTCAGCAGTCTTGGATAGCGGCATACTAAGGCAGAACTAGAGGAGAAGCTCTCTAAAGCAGAGGAGTGTAGCTTGGCTCTTGAAGATCACAACAGCTTCTATGGTTTCCTTCATTGCTTTCTTTGTATTATCTGTAGCTCCTGCTCTCAGCATGAGCTAATTTACCAGACTTTAGGCTCGGTTGAGCGGATTTACAATGCTTTAGACTCGGTTTTTATGAATCAAATGTCCTAGCTTGCATTTCCATGATGTGTGTTCATTGTTTAATCTAACTCTTACCTTAAACCTCTCTCTTGGGATCGAAAGGATATGGAGGGAGGAGGCATACATGGCACGCACACTACCTCCCTTGGGGTTGATATCCCCAGCTTGTGGTGTCATATCCAAGGGATAGACCACATTGAGATTTTGGTAAGTTTAAAGACCCTAACCTAGGTAGTGACGCCAAAATGCAAAATTCTACTCATACTAGTAGACGAGCTTATAGCTTGACCATAGTGAAAGTTTATACATGGATCCTGTAGTCATATAGGTGCAAGTGAAGCATTTAGTACATAGTTAAGAGTTTGAGCGTTGTAATGAAGCATTAAGACCGAAGCCTTGAGTTATTTCTCCACTTGGTTTTACCCCTATGTTTTGTTGTTTACCTTGTTCTAGTGTAGTGAAAACACTAGATTTGCTCATAGTTAGTTTAACATTCAATCTGGTTAAGTTTAGTAGTTTAAGAAAAACAACCCCCTATGCTCCATGTGTTTAGTTGAGAGTCAGATTTAGGAATGCATTGAGCCTACTCTCCGTGGGATATGACATTTGCCTTGCATTGTACTACTTGAAGATAGTGTATACTTGCACTTCACATCAGAAAGCTAGAATGTCGCTTATAATTCCATTTCAAATACACAAGGCATCATCTGAAAATTAATGATGAGTTATCCTCACTTCCCTGTCTCCAATCTTATAACCTTGTAAGTATCCAATGGACGCCATTCGGTTAAGAAAAATATTCAATCCTTCTATTGCAATTACAAATAACATGGCCGATAGAGAATCTTCCTGTTTCATGCCTATACCCATTTAAAATTCATCACATATGCTTCCTTTCACAGTAACCGACATATGAGTAGTTTTTACACACTCCTTTAGCTAATTCAACCAGATCTCATTGAATCTTATGGCTTGCATAATATCCCATAAGTATGACCAATATATACTATCTAAGGCTTTTCAAAATCCACCTTGAATAGTGTACTTTTTTTCTTTTTCACCTTAGCATCATGAAGTATTTCGTTAGCTAATAGTACATTGTCCAAAATATGTCTTATAGGGACAAATCCACTCTGATTCTGGGAAAAAAGTGTGCGTAAGATTGAATTAAGTCTGGCTACAATGAAGTTTGATAGTAATCTGTAGATACTTCCTACCATGGAAATTGGTATGATGTCCATGATAGTATGTCGGTTGGATATTTTAGGGGCTAAAGCAACCAAAGTCGTGTTTAGTCCTTATAATAATCTGCTAGATGCCCAGAAATAATTAAAAAAACTCAGTACATCTTCCTTCAGTAGTTACCAAAAGTGCCTGATAAATTTAAAATTAAACCCACCGGGGCCAAGACTCTTGGTATTGCCACAACTCGTCAGTGCATTTAGTATTTCGTGTTCAGAGAATTCTGCAATAAACATTTGATTCTCAGTCATTGTTAGTTTCTGCTCTAGCTGCCATGTAACATGTGGTCTATTGAATGGTTCAGCAGCATAATGCTTTTTGAAATCTTGATGAATATGGTTTTTAACAGCGTGCACCTCTGAATTCCCTTGTCCTACAATCATCATTCCCTTTATGGTATTTTGAGCCCTATTGTTTTTCAGAGAAGCAAGAAAGTATTTTGTTTTAGCATCACCCTCTTTCAACCATGTGCTTCTACATTTTCGGAAGATCAAATTACTATGCATCTTTATCAACTTTAATAGCTCAATCCTTTGAGATTTCCTTCCGCTTCTCTCCATATCAGTAAGATCAGTTTGTTGCATTTTGGTATCTAGACTATTCATCTTTTGTTTCACATCCGTCATTCTGCCTTTGAGTTCACCAAAAACCTCCATGTTCCCATTTTTCAACAAGTATTTCAATTGTTTCATTCGTTGAAATAAGATATATCTTGGGATACCATCAGCTTGAGTAGTAAGCCAAATGTCTTTTACGAATTTCTCATAATCTGGATGCTGAAACCAAACATCGAGGACCTTAAAAGGCTTAGGCCCCTAGATTGTCTTATCATCTTCAAGTAACAATGTGCAATGATCAGAGTGTCTCCAGTCTAGAGTAGTTTGAGTTAATTCTGGCCATTGATTAAGCATTCTAAGGATAAAAGGAATCTATCAATTCTGCTTGCACTGAATCCCACTGGTTGGAACCAAATAAACTTCCGTAGTTGTAATGGCAAATCAACAAGCTCAGACTCTTGAACAAAAGAATTGAACTCTCTTATTTCTCTTGTAGTGGTACTTAGACCCATCCTCTCATTTTCAGTCCTAAATGCTATTGAAAGCTTCAGCTAGGCACCACAATAAATCTGGGAAAAGTTGTAGTCGACTTAGTATACTTAGCCATAGTCGTCTTTTTCCCAGCAAGGTACACGGGGAGTAAATGTTCAGGATACAAACAAGGTTTGATCCGTACCCCATTTAGCTTTTATTTCAAGGAGTCCATCATCTTCCTAGGAGTTCACCATAGTAAACACATCATGTCTCCATGAGCTCAAAATACCAACAGACAGTCCCTTCACTTGATTTTTATGTATTCTAATCTAGCCATCGTCTCAGTAGGCATAGGATCACCACATTTCAATGAAAGCCTCTTCTCCTCTTCCTTCTTCAAGGAGACAGAACCTTCTCTTCTAATGAGTGTCATGGCATGCTAATTTGGGTATGCTCTGAGTCATAGGGCTAATTAGTGCCTTGATGTTGTGTATTAAAAATTTTAGGATTACCATAATTAAGATTATGGTGTGGCCTATAATTACCATAGTTTTAGTGTGTCTTTTGATAATAATACATCATGGTTGAGGCAACTTCTTCCTTTGTGTTGCCTTGTTGAATTAAGGGGCGTTTGTCTGAGTCATATTCTTGTGGAAGGAAATTTTGACAAATCAGTAGACTCCTCTTCCTTTTTTGTTCATCAATCCACTTCAAAATCTTAGTCTGAAGGGCATCAACCTTCTTGGCAAGACATCCTTCATTACCTTCATAAGAATTAATCTTCTTCACTAAAATCCATTTTCTTTCATGCCCCGCACCTTCAGCTAGCTAATCCAAGAAGTTCAAGGCTTAATTAGGTATTTTATTGAGTAAAGACCTCCACAGGCAGCATTTACCATCCTCCTTTCCATAACATGTCATTAGAGAAGTATAGAGTCAAACCTTGGTTATTAAAAAATTGATAAGTATAATATGAAACTAAACAGTTAAATCTATCCCTAAAATTATATCAACTCTAATTATATGCTTGCTCAACATTTCTTATCATCCTTTTAACTTATTTTGCTTGACCTAAGGGAAAAACTTCTCCATAAATACTTGCTTCTACCCTCCATGTAGTGATTTGACCAGAAGAAGGTAAACTAACAATTTCTTTGCATTGGCTTTGAGAGAAAAAAGGAAGGCTCTTATCTTGATGATATCTTCACTAATCTCATGAGGTTGCATACGAGTTCATATAGCATGGAATTGAGACAACTGCCTTATGGGATTGTCTCATGCAAGATCACTAGAGTTAGGCAATTGATGAATCAAATTGGTTTTCAATTCAAAGATTGCTCCCTCGGGTATATCTGAATATTAAACAGAAAGCTTCATTTTGTTGTAATCAGGGGATATGAGTTGCTTCAATATTTGAGATGCTTGATGACCAGCAATGTCTCTGTGCCAATATTCTGCTAAATCCTCCAAATTTTGAACTTGTTGAGGCTCAGGTGAATTAGGAGCAGTGTGTCTAGTTCCCTCAATCTCTGGATCAAAAGTGGATGTGTTAGTAACTTTATGAGGTGCTCCTCTGGACATAAGATAGCCCGAAGCAAAAAGAACCAAACAAAAATAACAAAAACAAACACAACAAAACCAAAAAAACATAATCTATAACAAAATTAATCTATGGCTTTCCCCAGCTGTGGTGGCCATACTGGAAGTGTCATAGGTTGCAGGTCCCTCAGGAAAGAACTAATTTGTTCCACACTCCTATTATTAACCTACAAGGGTAGAAAAGTGACTTTTAAGGTTCGTTCCAATTGAGAAAGGGATGGATCTTCTTCTCTTTGTTCTTCTTGGTGATTTACTGCAAAATAGTGAAACTAGGGTGTTGTGAGATGAATTACTCTATAATTGACAAATAATTACTATAGCAAAGCAAATACAATATTAAAGAGATTTGAGTTGAGAAAATAGTAAAGTTGCTAACAAAATTCCGATAGAGTGATCATATGCACATTCAAGTTATTGATATTTTTTTATTATGTTTAATATTTGATGTTATAGCTTGTTGTTGCTTCTATGTTTTTTCAAGCATGAGTGTGACCATATTTAGGATATATAGGCCCACCTTCTCATTCTTTGCAATGAACATTTAAAAATCAACAAAATTGTAGTGACAACCAATGACCAACTAGTTTTACCTCTTGTATATTGTATTTCTTTTGTGTTATTCTTGTATTTTTTTCCTAATATCTATTGCCTCTAGCAGTCTTAATGTAGTCTATAGGATTAATATCTTGTTTCAAATCAAAAGCCACAGAATGATAGGAATATAATAATCCTTAAATCCTAAGTGATCAACTTAGAACACAAAAGCAAATCCTAAACATGTTACTACTTTGCAAGCATTTCACTACTAAATCAATAAAGAAACGTACTTACACCTTACCTATATGCATAGATCTCATCTGAAACTTTGTAATACAATCAAGGAACAAGATTTTTAACATATCATTGATAAACACCTAATTAGGGCTTATTTCATGGTGTATTTTAGTTCATTTCATTCCCTAAACTCTAAGATTATAGCTCAAATCATGTTCATTTCAACTAGATTGGAGAAACA
>JAOYMZ010004446.1:0-23555 GCA_025802335.1 Pinguicula primuliflora | reverse complement strand
AAATAGCATTATCCAATAGCAATGTTTTTATTATGTAATCCGACGGCCGAGATGCATATTCGGCACGGTAGGGTGCCGCACTTGAAAATTACTCTAGTTAATCATTGCCTATTTAACTCTTATTATCGTTTTCATTGTATCTTGCTGTAGTGCTCCAAAAGGTTACTACTAGTGTACAAAAGTTCTAATTGCGTTGCAAGTTTCTGCGTACTGGATATTTGATGACTGTATCCCCAAAGCTGAATGTACACCTACCTGTTGATTCTTTATTCTGAAAATTGATACCCATATGGTCGATCATCCAGATCAATGACATTCCCTATTTATGTAAAGATGCTTTCAATACCATAACAAGTCAATGAATCGAAATGATTAATGATTATATGTTGCATTTGCCTCAGCTATTCAGGATAGAGATCACAAGTTCTTGACTATAGCAGTTGAAGAGGCTTACAAAGGAGTAGACTCTGGAGATGGAGGTCCTTTCGGTGCTGTTGTTGTATGCAATGATGAAGTGGTTGTAAGTTGCCATAATCTGGTTCTGAAGCACACAGACCCTACTGCTCATGCTGAGGTTACAGCAATACGGGAGGTTAGAATAATTGCTAAATCAAATTTGTGTTTTACATTTTAAAAATGATTGCTATACTAACTTACTTTGGAAGTTCTGAGAACATTGCCATGTTGTGAGAATGTTGGACATGAACATGTTTATCTACTTTCTTGACACCGTGTTGCTTACCATGCACGTTCAGGCTTGCAGAAAGCTCAACAGGATTGAGCTCTCGGACTGTGAGATATATGCTTCTTGTGAGCCATGCCCAATGTGCTTCGGTGCTATCCATCTGTCTAGAGTCAAGGTTCATTCTCAGTTCAAAACAATTGACTGATTTAATTTCCTCAGATTTTTGCTCAACCGACTCTTTTCCTCTTCTTCAGAGATTAGTGTATGGCGCCAAGGCCGAAGCTGCCATTGTGATTGGGTTTGACGACTTCATTGCAGATGCATTGAGGGGTACTGGATTTTACCAGAAGGCTCAGCTAGAAATTAAGAGGGCTGATGGTAAGGAGGCCATTATGGCGGAGCAGGTATTCGAGAAAACAAAGTCCAAATTTCAACTATACTGAGAAATATTCTTTCCAACCATGATTGAGTTTGTTAGAAATTGCTCCGATTCAATAACTGTAACTTCTTTCATCCACTTGGAAAGCTATTTCCTGTTTTTTTTTGTCATTGATGCCACTGACAATAATCCCTGAAGTACTGGGGGTGGCAATATTCTGCAAGCGTACACTTTCTTGTAAGTACTGGAAATTCTGGTGTATTTTTCCATTGCTGATTCGAACTACCAAGTAACACCATTACCTAGATGTGTGATACATATAGTTCGTTTGAGTTGAATATGCAATTGTCTGGAGATACCATAATTTATTTTGAGAAGGCAAACAGGTAACTAGAATTGTCTGTAGATACCATAATTGACGCCTGGCCGAAGAAAACCCCCTAAAAGCTTAAAAGTCAAAAGCTCTCATACAGTTATTTTTGGGAGGCTTAAGGTAGTGATAATTTTGTAATTATTTCAAAGTTCACTTTTAATATAATTTTGTCCATACAAACAAATTGATAATATCAAAATACACATCAATTTTCATGTATTATATTTATTTTTTCACACTATTTTTTTAACTTTTGTCAAAATAAGGTCTCTTTGCAAATATTTTATAACTTTTTTATAAAAACACATTTTTTTAAGGGTCCTCATAAGAAATTACTTTTACAAAAGCACAAGAATTTGCAAATATAATTTAACTTAATCTTGGCCCATTTAACCATTAAGAAATACATATTTGTATTATGTATAACTAGTGTTGTATAAATTGTTGTGCGTTTGTCTGGGATTAGAGGTTGTCTACTTGCAACCTCGGTCACCCGTATACGCTACATAAATAGGCGGTTAGGCGCCATTTAGACACGATAGAGGATGATCGTCTAGGCGTTGTTAGGGGACCTATATGATCTATAGGTCGTCATTTACAACAAGGTGAAAAATCTTTTCCCAATTAATGAAATACATAATCTTAACACTTTTTTTTTATAGGTAATGTCATTGAGGAGATTTGAACCCGTGATCTGTGAGTGCAATTTTCATTCCATAATCACTAGGCCAACCCTTCATTGACCACATAATCTTAACACTAATATCATTTTCATCCAATTCGGAGAGGATTTATTGGATGACTAGGCTCTTCAAAAATTGTATTTCGAAAAGTAAGCTCTTATTTTATTTTTAATTTATTTTTATTACTCTTTTACTTAAAAGCCATTAAAAGAAAAGGATTAAAAGAAATAAAATATCTAAAGCGTATTAATACATTCTGATCACATCAACAGCTTTAAGACTTTTCACTTTATCATTTCCGACGTGGAAAAACTTGAGGTTTGTCTGGCAACTGTCATATAACGAAATATTTGTACTACCTCCACATTCAATTTGAATCCTCTCCGAATTGGCCTGATGAGGGCGTGTCTTATTATTATTTTCAGCATTAAACAGTGAATCTTTTTATAATTTCTGTGTGTCGTTTCATGAAAAGAGATGTTGGGATGGATTGGATTGGAAAGGAAAACAATAAATTCCCTTATTTACTAGATTTTAATATATCCATCGAGTTCATCGTTACTATACGTGTATGCCTATCGAATTCACCACGACTGAACCAATCATACGTGTGGATAGTATGCCAGTTAAGTTCACTGCAACTGAACCAAAATAATTAATAATATTTCTAAACTTGATTACGGTGACCATGATAGTAACCGCGACGAACGACATCTCCACGAATTGCTGGATGAGACACGTGAAGGTTACCTTTGACTCCTTCAGCATCATCTTCCACTGTTCCATTGATGTGTTCGCACATGGTATAGGCAGCTATTCGGCCTAACATGTTAACTTTCATCATACGGTGGTTGATGTCACCGCGAATGACAAAGTTAGTGAGGACTTTCATTTCAAAACAATTCATTCGTTCGGAATCGAGATAGTACATTCATTTGGAATCCAAATAATCGAGACTAGATGAATTAAATTATCAATATTCTAGATTTGTCCTATTTAATTTTCACGAGCAACCTAGATACGATTACTCCGGTGAGCATAGCAGTGACCACGACAATGACATCTCCATGAATCTCTAGATGAGTCAGACGAATCAGAGTTCTGATCAGCATCATCTACCATTGTTCCATTGAACCGTTTGTGCAAGGCAATTATTTGATCCAACATACTAATTTGTATCATACGGTGGTTGATGTCACTTTGTCTGGCATGTCCTCCAAGTAATTCGGCCTGAAGGATAAAATTAGGGGCAACGTCAACGAATTCGATTGTGTCGGCCATCTGACGAAGTTTAGAGGTAGAAGTAGTAAAGTTGGGTAATAAATTCGAAAATACGGTGGCAATTTGGGCTGCATTAGTGGTGTCGAGTTTATCCAAACTGAATATATCGGGTCATATATCAGGCCAAACGAATGGATTGGTATGAAATAAATGTAATATCTAGGTTCCGAACCAATGGATTGTAATGAAATGAAAGTCGTTACTAACTTAACACTCTCGTGGTACGAAAGAATCACTCGGTTTATATTGCAAAACATTCGGACCCCATCCCATCGTGGACGAAAAGGAATTCCGTTGCACGAAAGTTGTAGATAATTTGTTCATCTAGGCATGACTGTTGTGATAGAAATTGAAAGGAATGTACTATTTGGGTTCCGAACAAATGAATTGTTATGAAATGAAAGTCCTCACTGACAGTTGTGCTTATTCTGACTCGTGTATTCGGGTTAGAAATGAATGAACATTTGGGTTTCGAGTAAATGGATTGTTATGAAATGAAAGTTCTCACTGACCCGACAACGTCAGTTTGAATCGCAAAATATTTTGATACGAACGAATC
Source organism: Pinguicula primuliflora (assembly GCA_025802335.1). NCBI lineage: Eukaryota > Viridiplantae > Streptophyta > Magnoliopsida > Lamiales > Lentibulariaceae > Pinguicula > Pinguicula primuliflora. The sequence goes on along the minus strand of JAOYMZ010004446.1, from coordinate 19,595 downwards.
TCGTTGAATGAATTTGATGATTTGATTGAATGTTGTTTAACAGAATGTCTTGAACAGAATATAAAAATAAAATACATCATATCAATCATTTAATCAATTTTATAATATAAAGTCAACATTTACAAGTATCATCGTCAAAGAAACTGAAAGAGATGCTTTATACATTGATAAATGTGCACAAAAAACTATACTGATAATGGTTGTTGGAAGATTTGAACACGAAAATTTCACGTTGAGTTGTCATCATGTTACAATTTGGAGATGAAACCAGTAAAAGATATTACACAAATCGTCGTCAACTGAAAGACTTACTATCCATTAGTACATATCCATAAAAAAATATACTAATGATGCTCCCCAATATGTATGGGGCAGCTATATTTATTTCGGAATACACAGCAGCGCCACTTAACTTATCCATTGGTAAAAGTCCACAAAAGAACTATATTAATGACCCGTGCCAAAGTTGGGAAGCTCTCTTTATCCCGAAAGACACACTAGCTGCACTTCACTTATTCTGGCGGAGACGAAACCATAGAAGGAAGGGACGTTGACAATCATGTTTTGAATAAGGATGGATTTTGTGTTGTTGTTTCATCTATTTAAAAGGTAATTATTTGCATCAAGGACATGGTATCCATCTGTTTCCCATTCATAATACATAAAAGGACGCAAACTTTGAAGACACGCGTAGTCATTGAAAAGCCATGCATAGTCTTTGATTAAATGCAGCGTATGAGACTCTAACATATCTATTCGGGAAATGAACCAACATTACGGACATATTTGATGTCTAGGTCTTGTAAATTATATCTGAGTTAACCACATATAGTCCAGGTGAAACCAATATTCGTGCTACGTAAATTGAGATACAAATCCTAATAGTTTAGATCCTGACTGTTGTATCTCAATACGTATAGTCGCACTTTTTCCATCATACATGGATAGAACAACAGATGTTGTGCCTATTAACAGATAGTTGAAGCACGAATGGTTCGACGAGTTAACCATGTCGTGTCACAGTCATGTCGACTAAAGTGTTCGTTCCAACTAGGCTATTCGGGATATTTAATTATGACAAAAATATATAACAAAAATCTAATTACTCTATTTGATACACTAAATAATTATGAATGGATAAACATGCACGTCGATACATTAGTTTTCTGAACTTTTTAGTAGGTTCTAAGACACCCATGGGATTGGAGACACTATTTTCAAGTAGATTGAAAACATGAGACTTTATTACATTCCTCATAGTTTTGGATACGAATGAATCATATATTGTGTCTAAATGTTTAGACAGATGTTATACCAAAATGTAAAGTGTGTAAAAGTGATGATTATATATTATAATGAAGAATTTAGGAGTAATTAACATATTGTGGTTGTTAAGTGTTATTTTAGGGCCCTACACAGGCATTCGAGTTAAACACGTATAGTCGCGCTCTTTCTGTCAGATGTGAATAGAACGGATGTTATGCTTATTATAGGATAGTTTGAGCACAAATGGTGCTTTCGGGCTAACCACGTTGGGTTGCGGTCGTGTCGACTGCTTGATTTATTCCGACTAGGATATTCGGAATATTTATGAATGTATAAACATGCATATTGATACTTTAGTTTTCCGAATTTTATAGCGGGTGCTCAGGAATTTGTGGGATTGAAGATACTATTTTCAAGTAGATCGGAAATAAAGAGACTTCATTCAATTCCTCGTAAGAGTATCTTGACTTGGATACAAATGGATTATATATTGTGCATCTCAAGGTTTAGACGAGCATTACACCAAATATAAAGTGTGTAAAAGAAATGATTATATATTATAATGAAGAATTTAAGAGTAATTAACAGATTGTGGTTGTTAGGTGTTAATATTTTGGGGTCCAACATCGGTATTTAGGTTAAACACGTATAGTCGCGCTCTTTTTGTCAGATGTGAATATAACAACGGATATCGTGCTTATCAAAGGATAGTTTGAGCATGAATGGTTCTTCCAGGTTAACCACATTGTTTCGGGGGTGTCGACTTTTGTGTTTGTTCCGACAATAATACTCGGGATATCTATGAATGGAAAAACATACGTGTTGATACATTAGTTTTCTGAACTATTTAGCGGATTAGGGTCTAAATGAGATATTAAGGTTAATCGCATATGATACGTGCATTATTAGGAATAATAAGAGAGCTTAAGAACCTTGGAATGGAAGTGATAAATTATATTATAAATCATTTTTGGATCATTTGTATTATAGTTCATGATTACGACTGTTGTAACTAAGTGTCACTTATGTTAAAAAAATGAAGGATTGATGAATTTCCAACTAAATCACACAAATGAATACATCTGAATCCTTCTTCTCAAGTCCAAATTAAATGTTCAGCATGCAAATGAAAAATTGGAAAAGGTACGATACGAACTGTAGCCCTCACTCTCGCCATCCACTTGTAGTTTCGTTTTTGTTATCAACACATTCACTGTTGTATGTCTTTGCATAGGGTCCAAGGACACCACATTTCTGGCAGCAATTCTTGTGCTTCATTCTTTATCCACCTTTTGATGGAGAATGCAAAGAAGAAATTGACCTTCCTCTCTTTTGCCATTAACCTTTGGCGTAAAAGCTGCCTTGATGGGAACGAAATGAATATGTGTACCGCGACATGCTTCCGCATCATTCACCCTTGTGTAGTCCGACGATGTCGAGTTTAGACAGTGTGCACTTGTGTTAAATCTATTTGTTGTTGCAAACGCATCTACACAAGGTGACTTAGCCTGAATGTTCATCACAACTTCATTCTCGTTGACGATGAGCTGACGTGCAACCAGTTTGTTAGCTTTGGCCTCACACTTTGCCACATCAAATATCTCTGACTCTTGTCTTGGCAAAACCGTGGAACCAGCCTGCACGCCATCCTTGTTCAGGATCTCAGACACACATTCTGCCACTCCCTTAGAACACAATACAACTTCCAAGGCGTGTCTTGTAGAATCCTGGTTCTCATGTTAGTTTAAAAATCCCACAACATCGATGTCATCACGTAGGAAAATAGTAGACTCAGCAAGGTCGAACTTCCTTTTGGGATTGTACTGCAAAACTAAATATATTGTATCTCTACTAAATCCACATCTGGTGTAAAGGAGATCTAATAAAGATGCGAGCAATAGGTTCGCCTCAATTTGAACTCTCAAACTACAATCGACGTGCGTTCCTCTAAGCTCCGGACGATACTTTACTTCATCAAGATTTACAATCTTATAAAATAAAATTAGCTTCATCTTCAAATAATATAGAAAAGAGATCAACATATATCATCATGCGTAAAATAAAATAGTCAAGAAACATGACCAAGAATGGTCGGATTAACACTCTGAATTAATTATTTGATATTCGATAATCCCAACTACAAAGAGTCGGGTGAGCGAACGCAGGCCGCTGCCTGTATTCTTGATCAATTCTCAAGTTTAAAATCTATTGAAATAGCCTAGAGAATAGACGTTCAGACAACAAAATTGAAATTCTCACATCTAAATGGATGACCCATATCGTGAACTTAATAATATTGTCTATAAGTCATCTAAAATTCAAAATCAAATATACCTTCAAAAATCTTAGATTCGACCTTTTACGCTAAGCCCATCAATTCTCTCTGTCTCATTTTTTCTCTCACACTCTCTGAAAAAAATGAGCCTATAATGGAAAAGAAATAGAAGAAAAATGTTGGATTTGTATTTTTCGGCTACCGTGTTCCCGTAACGGTGGTGGTGTTTGACGGAAATGAGTGTATTACTTTATAGTGGGAGGTTTCATATCAAATTTATTATTTTACATAAATATATTCTAATTTTGTTTTGATTTATTTTTAAAAATTGAGACACTTTTGCAAAAAAATTTGTGAGATTATTTTTTAAAAACAAATATTTCATTTTGGGACTTCCATTCGGATGTATATAATTAAAATCGCTCTTCGCCGGATACTGTTCATGGCCACATTGCTGCCAATGGCCATCCCTTTTGTTCTGCTCCGACAGTCGCACGCCTAGATGATCTATACATTTGTATAAGCGGTCTAAGCTGATGGTTAGACAAAATTTGGGCAGGGTAAAGGCAGTTGCCCAACATCTAGATGGGGAGGGTTGACATTGGTAAAAGAGGCAAAGCTACGTGTATAAAATTAAGTGCACCGCTTAGCAGTGGTTTTGTTTAGATAAAAAGTACTTTATTGCACAACACAAATACCGTGTGGATAAATTGGAAAACTGACCTCCACGAAAATTTTATTTTGAAATGTAACATCTTATTTCATTTTTGATTTACTTTTATTGTTCTTTTACTTATAAGGTATTAAAAGAAAAGGGAGAAAAGAAATAAAATACTAAATCATCTTAATACCTTCTAATCAAGTCAATCGCCGAAAGATTTTTCACTTACTCATCTCCGTCGAAAGGAAAACCTCTCAGAAAATTAAAAAAAACTGTAACCCTTTAATCGAAAACCTCGACTGGAATCTTTCAACATGTCGTTCGAGAAATCCTCAAACACGCACGTGGATTTAGATCGAACAATTACCGCTATCATAAATGAAATCCATCCAACGCGTATGCGGCAGACCCAACCTGCTTCACCACTGCAGACAGGAAGAATGATGAACAACCCGTCAGAGTCTCAAGCTGCAAGAATGATGGTTGAACCGAAAATGTCGCAGGCTTGGGTTTTGAGTGGGGGCGATGACTTAAGTGGACACAATGCAGGGTATTCCCCATCACGAAATCTTCCAGTACGTTGTAGGTTTTTCATTGCAATTTGCGCAATGATAAACCACTTACCGACTCTGGCGCGTTGAGAACGACTTCCTTCTCTTGAATTTGAAGTTTTGTTTAATTGTTGTCTACATTTTATACATAGGTACGAATGCCGACTGATGCACCTCAATTGGTAGGCTTTCCCACATATCTATAAACGGAGGTATATGACAGAGCACACATGGAGTTCCCCGTTAAGGTGACGGTGCGCCAGTCATTATGGATTATAGAGGAGATAAAGGAGCAGGTGAGAAAACGAGAACTTGACCAAATCTGAAGCACCTGTTTGGGTCATCTTCTTGATTTGGACAGCTCTTGGATGTCCCAAAGGAAAATATCCTCCGGTCAGCTTGCCCATTTTTTACTGCTCAGGCGAATAAAAATGCCTAAGCAATTAGAGTTGTGGTATGGTATAAAGGAATTTGTCATGGTAGCTAGGCTAAACTGCTCAAAGTCGCCATTGACGGATCCTTCAGTAAGTAATAATCGTGTATGAGACACATACTTTCCAGAAAGTGATACGAACGTCACCTTTCAAAAACTTGAAAATTTGTGGGAAACTATGACGGATAAGGCAAAGGAGAAGAAGAGTAAAAAGAACCAAAAGGAGAAATGTGACGACCGAAATGTCTACGGAGGATACCGAAGAGCAACTCTTCGAGGATAGGATTAAGATCTCCCTGTTATATCTGTTAGAGGGTGTGATCCTAGCAAGTGATTATAAGAAAAATGTCGATGGCTTTGCTCTGAGCATTGTCAATGATTTGACAACATGAGGGTAGTAAGTCTTACGCGAAGATAACAAAGAGCGTGGTACAAAAAACTCTCGATATAAAGCACGTAGAACGAATCGTTAAAGAGAAGGATGGAACAAACTCCAAGCAATTGATAAAGAGACTTACACCCAGACAAATTTTTTACTATTATTATCACTATTACTAGGATTATTACTACGATTATAATGATTAGTACTACTATTACTATGATTATGATTATGATTATGATTATGATTATTTATTTATTTATTTATTTATTTTTTATTTATTTTTTTTTCTCGAGCTGAGGGTCTCCACGGAAACAATCTCCCCATCCTGTTGAGGGGTGGGGGTACGATTGCGTACATTTTACTCTCCCCAGACCCTGCCTAAGGGCGGGATTTTACCGGGTATGTTTGGTTTGGCTTTATACCCTGACAGATTTCCAATTTGCTTTACATGTAATTGGTTTTTCATTAATGTAGGTTCTCATGTGTATGTTTTATTAACGTGAATATTTACCTAAGATGTATGTATGCTCCCTTTAAATAGATTTAGGCATTGGAGACAATTTCTAAGCTCAGGAAGTTGTGTGGTCAGCATGTTGATGGAAGCACGATGAGGTTTCCTAGATGCCTGAACTGGAAGTATTGTTATGCGATGGTCAGGAATAAATCATTGATATTTTCCACAGGGAGAGAAGGGTAAGGAATCTCATTGATGTTTTCCGATAGCCCATTTGGGATTCTTGACTAATGCAGACCGGTACATCACGTATGCCGGGATGCACCCAGTCTGCGTGTATACGTTGCTTTACATGATGCTCGTGTACAGGATACAACAACCCATTCGAGATTCTCGGCTATACGCTATACGAGTACATCTCTATGTCGGGATGCTCCCATACCACATATACAGGGCCATGCACGATGCTCGCGTACGTGATCTGACAAGCCATTTGGGATTCTCAACTATACGTTGCTGCACATGATGCACAGTTTAATACTCGTTTTTTATTTTCTTCCACAGTGCGTTCTTTATCCTATACTGATACCTTCGAAGGAAGAGAGTGGACTGCAATATATGAAGGATATTGACTACGTTACAGCGTTGAAGACCATCAGATAACTGCATTGCTGGAATTGTTCGGCGATGTGACATATATTGCTGATGACTTCGACGAAGAGTACGACGATACTTCCCCTCGGATATATGTAGATGACCGATCCACTAAGGCTTGTCACAATGACATGCCAGCACCCCAAAATGCTCCTACTCATCATTATCAACAACCTGATCAGACTGTTCCTGGGAATACATCGCTCGATTACCAGGATGAGCACAATTAGGAGTTGTATAAGATCAAAAAAACATTAGATAAATTTGCCAATGATATGCTTGAATTAGACGTCCGTATTTTGGTTCGTTTTGATCTGATGAAATCAAGGACTATCGCGGAGGCTTTTACAGAACGTGTGGAATGTTCAGTAGGACGTTGATGAAGAATTTTGAACCAAAAGTGAAGCATCAACAATGAGCGGGATGTAGTCGAAAGTGAAGCCGGTGGTATGACACCTAAGACACATCCATCATTGGCATGTAGTATTGATGTTTTGGCTGAGCAGAATGTACCCAAAATTGGCGTCGGGGATACGAAAACTAAGACACCTCCATCATATGTTTGGGGTATGAATAACGGTTATGGTGATTAAATTTTCACTGAAGATGTTGCTTCTAATAAAGGAAAATGAGAAAAAACAAGTAGTTGCAAGAGAAAACGAGGGCTTAGGCCAAAGGAGCACAAAGACTTGAATGTTAAACGAGTTTCTAAGAGGAATAAGAGATACGATCCCAGCTCAACGTTCGCAGAAGAGATGAAAAACACACTAAATAATCTTCGTGTGTGGATGAATATGGAGGACGAACATAGAAAGTCGGACGATATTCGGGTGGCCATGTTTGTGTTTCAAGGGAAGACTTCCAAGCTCTTTTGGGGTTTGATGTGTGGCTGGAGGAAACAGTAAGGTTTAATAAATGCATTTGGTTCAATTTGAGCATTTTTTAACCAATTTTTCCTTTTCATTCTATATCTCAGATCATTAATGAAATCTTCTATCTGATGAGGAAGAGATCAGAAAAATACGCTAGCGTGTTTCCACAAAATAAGGCAATTGCAGTGTCAAAATTTTGTGCTACTATCATCTGTAGAGGCAAAAAACTACAACGCATTAATGTTAACAAGTCACTCATGGACCATGTGATGGCGCGCCTACCTGGACGGGGACCATCATGGTTGGATTGCGATGTAGTTTACATGCCTTGGAACATCAAAAACAGGTATTTGGTGGTTACCGTAATGGACTTGCGAAAGGGAGGAATAGAAGTTATTGACAACCAACCAGATGCGTACAATGATCAGGATTTAAGAAAATTTATAAGACCATTGTGCACTGTCATGCCGTACGTGACGAAGACTTGGCAAGCAGACTTCAAGAGGAGGTGGGGTAAAATTTTTCCTCTCAACATGAAACTATGGATGTGGAAATGCCTAAGAGGTGTATCTTTCGAGGTCAAGCTGGGCGTGCACCTCACGTAAGTACATAATTGTATGAATAATAGTATTAATATCGCTAGACCCTAACTAATGACTTGTATGTTCTGATTTTGAATAAACAACGGAAACAACGCTATCTACATGTGCAAGAACATAGAACTATACATGATGGGGATCAATGACAATTTAGGGAAATACATGAATCCTGACACAGTGAAACATTATAGGGAACTCTATGCCACGTCGAATTTTCAAAATGAAATACCCATTTGAGGATGCATGTAAAGACCTAATAGTTTTGTATTAACAATCTTTTGTATTAATGAGTTTACGTCGACTAGCGTGGCGGTACCGAAGCCACCATTCAGTCAGTGTGTCATTTTTGATATGTAGATGTAGCGATTTGATAGTTCTTTCTTTATTAACATTTTGTATTAATGAGTTTGCATCGACTGGTGCGGCGGTACCGAAGTCGCCATTCGGTGGGTGTGTCAGATGATGGAAATTTTGTCTGTTGAAGTGCATGTATGTATCAGAGTATCTATTGTCACTCGGCTCAAGAATGGACATATCAATTATTGCGCAATGTTAATCTACATTTACACAATCATCACCGGGATTGCCTTCTTTGTCAGTGACTAATCATTTATCCTCTTTAAACACAATATTCCTCCCAAAGAGAAGATTGAAAAATCTATTGCTGCAATTGTTGATGATGATAGGACGATGGTGCTGATGCCACCGACAGCACGATGATTATCCTTTTTGCAAACCTTACTGCATACACTGCTGCATACACGACAAACTATGCCTCCGCAACTGCCGACCTGGCCGTATACGCTTACTTGTTCGGAGATCGAGATGTGGCCGAAACTGAAACCATTGCACGTAACAATGAATGCATCGTTTGTTTTATCCGAGACAAGACTCCAAACAGTACCATTAACGACTATGCATCTATTGCGCTCGCTATAGATGACTGTGCAGCTACTGCCCTAAGTAATCATGCCAAGGTCCCCGACGTGACAGCCACTTGTGGCCTATGGACACTGGCCGCACGCACTACATTTATTGCTTCTGACGTCGCAGAGTTTGTCAACAATGTAGCTGGCACATTCAACGACGAATCCAAGATAGTGTTGTTCGTGAAAATGGTATTCATGCTTGCCGGTAAAGTTGACCAACTTTTCGGAGAGGTGACTGATAGAGAATACGCGATTCGTAGTCGTGCCTACGATGCAGCAATTGCCTCATTCAAGGCTGCCATCTCATCCCTTAAGGTCATAACTGACGATCTGCTTGGCACCATCTGCACCATTAATGACCTTTACAGTGATGCCTCCACGGCCTGCCATGTCCCAACAACTGAAGCATCATTCATTATTTGGCTATAGGCTCGAGTGATGTATTCGGGTTCACCACGCGTAGTCGTGCCTGTGACGCATGACGTATTTACAATGACTCAGTTATTCGGGTTACATGTATGGGGAAATTTTGACAGGTCGTCGATAGTTAAGAAAGTAGGGTACTGGGACCGAATACTGTAATCGGGTCAACCACGTGTAGTCGCGTTATTCACGATTGTCGTCGTAATCACCACGATACTATTCGGGGTAATAGATTAACTTTTAAAATAAAAATATTCCAATAATTAATATATATTGACTAACATAAAAGTAAATTATGTTGGAGGATGACATAATGATATATGTGTCAATATCACTTATTTTGGACGCACTATATGAGATAAGATTATATTCTCATACACGTCGATCGTTGTGAACAAAGTGATTTTATTGTATTCCTAGTAGAAGTATCTTGACTTGGAGATGAATGAATCATACACAGTGCAATTATATGTAAAGAATGGAGTTGTGGCATTCTGAATGGGGTCAAGACTCAAGAGTGATTAGTTACCGGTCAGGAAGACGAATTTAGGAATAATTATTGGATCCTAGTTGTTTATGAATCTAGAATATGAGGTCCGACCGATATATTCGGGTACACCACGTCTAGTCACATAGTTGTCAAAATTGTTCTAGCCTCTAGGGTTTAGGGCCCAACTAACGCATTCGGGTACACCACGTCGAGTCGCGTAGTTCTCGTCATTGTTCTAGCCTCTATGGTTTAGTGCCCGACTAATGTATTCCGGTATACCATGTCAAGTCGCGTAGTTCTCATCATTGTTCTAGCCTCTAGGGTTTAAGGCCCAACCAACTTATTCGAGTACACTACGTCCAGTTGCATATTTCTCGTCATTGTTAAAGCCTCTAGGGTTTAGGGCCCGACTCGACCTAGTCGGGTACATCACGTCAAGTCGTGTATTTATTGTCATTGTTCAAATCTCTAGGGTTTAGGGCCCGACTGACATATTTGGGCATACCACGTTCAGTCGTGTATTTTTTGTCATTATTCTAGTCTCTAGGGTTTGGGGACGACATACGTATTCGGGTACACCACACCCAATCGTGTATTTCTTGTCATTATTCTAGACTTTAGGATTTATGCCCGAATTATTTGGGATAAAACTCTAAACCCTAAACCCCAAATCTTAAAAAATCACAATATCTAATTAAATATTGACAAAACTAAAATGTTGTTATGGCCCGAATCTATAACCGAGTTAGCCGCGTATTGGCGCAACGGCAAAAAGTTCTATACCACAAGAAAAATTGCCACCAAAATCACAAGAAATGTGATATGCCAACACTTCACCACTGCAGTTGGGATGGAAATTGATCTGTCTGGACACAGGATGTGATGCTCTGAATACGTACAATCACAATATTTCGGGAATATGATGGCTTGATTGTTATCATTCGTCCGAGAAAACTCATTACATTCTTCTTATTCTTATTAAATACTGGGTTTGTTTGATTTAACCTTGTACCTTTTTTCTTCATTTCGCATTCTATGGCATCCATTAATGTAGGAATATTTATAATATGGACCACGTCGTCCTTGATATGCTCGACTCACTTGCTACCATAAAGAAAGGAAATGCCAATAGGTGGCATAGATTGATGTTTAGATTGATGTTTCACATGATAAGATCATTTTATGTCATGATTTGACCTTATTTAGATTGATGTTTCACATGCTTTTATACCCTAATCACTAACTTTACTTCTTAGCATTGGCTAAAATGTGTCATTTAGGTCATGCACAACTCGTGGACAAGAAGTGTTGCATGTAGATGCTAATAAGGATCAAGAGACGCAAACAAAACAAAAAATGTGCAAAGACGAGAAGAAGCTAAAAGATATCAACTCAAGAAAGGGGCTCTAAGGTGTTGTCCGAGACTTAGGGGTGTACACGTATGCCAAGGATTGCAACTTATTACCGACTTATCATCCTAAATCCTACCAAAACATGTTATGTACATCTCCATCCGGAACTTAGGCACAAAACCAAGAGGAAAATAATATCTAGCTGTAATTTCTCCATCTTGATAGAGGGAGCCTCATACGGCTATTTCAAATCCACCAGAGGTCTCAGAGAGGGAGATCCGCTCTCCCCTCTATTATTTGTCATTGGAGTTGAGGTTTTAAGCCGAGTATGCAAAAGCTAATGACCACATGTACTTATTATGCTTATAGTGTCCCGAAAGGGTGCCCCATCATTTCTCATCTGGCGTAAGCAGATGACATCCTTATATTCTGTAGAGGGACAAAGTTTGCTCTGATGCAATTCTCAGGTTACTTTACAAATATGAAAGCATCTCTGGGCAACTGGTTAACCTTTCAAAAAGCAGTATCATTATCTCCCCAACGATCTCATCTGAAAGAGTAAGACTCATCAAATAGTGGACAGGTTTCATTCACTCCCCGTTACCCGCAACCTATCTAAGAGCCCCTCTATACTCCGAAAAAAAATCCCCCACCCTCTTTAATGGACTTTTGTCTAAACTGCAAGCCCGTTTTGATGGACGGACAGCATCTTCTCTATCCAGTGGAGGAAGGTTGATATTGATTAAATCTGTCCTAAGCAGCCTCCCAGTCTACCTTATTATGGTTCTACAGCCACCCGTAGGGACAGTTACCAAAATAGAAAGACTCATATCTGATTTCTTTTGGGGATGGACAAACAACAAGAAAAAGGCGTAGTGGAGATCTTGGATAAATATCTGTCTCCCTCAATCTGAGGGTGGCCTAGGATGCAGAAGAATTTTTGATATCATCCAAGCTTTTAGTATGAAAATGTGGTGGAAAATTAGACAGGGGAAAGGATTGTGGGCTGCTTTCATGCTGGCAAAGTACTGTTCTCACCAGGATGTCACCTCAGTTTCTGTTAAATCCTTGGACTCACATTGTTGGAAGAGAATACTGTCAGTCAGAACTATTATGATGCAAAACACCTTATGGTTATTGGGAGAGGGCCACTGCAACTTCTCAAATGATGATTGGTATGACATGCAGATTTTCGCCAACAAGTATCCCTTATTTCTGAGCAGTTGGCAGTTAAAGATTTCTGGTAAAACTCTTAATGGAAGGAAGAAAGTCTCCTAAATTGCATGACCCTTGCTATGGCACAGAATATTATGACAGTTCCCATTGAAGAAGAGGGAGGGGATCAAATGATTTGGAAACCATCTCTGTGAGGTGAGTCACAATCAAATCCGCTTGGCACACCATTCGCTTGCGACATGAACCTACTCTAAACTATAAATGGCTCTGGGACCTAGGTTTACTATCTAAATTAAGTATATTCATGTGGAAAGTGATGAATGACATAGTTAAAGTTGACTCAAAGCTTCAGACCAGGGTGATCATGTTAGCATCTAAGTGCTCCTGCTGCATAACCACTGGACATTCTGAGTCTCTGGAGCATCTCCTCTTATCTGGCAAACTCGCGCAACATGTGTGGGATTATTTTGATAACATTATGCAGCATACATATGTCCCAACAAATCTTACAGTGCGACTGGATGCATGGCTAACTATAAATCGTGGAACCACTGTCCACTTCATCAGGAAAACACTACCAATCATCATCTGCTAGGGAATATGGAAACACCACTGCAGCATCCGGTTTGCTTCTTGCTCCTTAAATCCTGACATAGTTATCATCTCAACTTTGCATCTAGTGCAGGATTTAATTAAGGCAGGGACTTTCTATAAACCCACCAATGTGCATGAACAAAAGACCCTGGAGGGGTTTGGTCTATCTCTGCATCCTGCTCCAATCCCCCGGACAATATACTGCTTTTGGGAGCCACCAACACCCTCAAACATCAACCTAAACATAGACGAGAGTATCCAAAATGATGCTGCTGGTGTTGGAGGAATTTTTCGAAATGTAGAAGGGCACTGTATTGCCATATTCTACACTTGTATCTGCTGCTCTTCAGCTATTGAAGCTGAAACAATGGCCATGCTTCAAGGACTAGAGATTGCACTATCCAGGAACTACCTCCAACTGGAAATTGACACAGACTCAATGATACTGGTGAACTCCATCTCGTAGATCCAGCAGGCCCCATGGAGAATCAAACAAAAAATATGGAAAATCCAGCACTAGAAAAAATCTTTCCTGCACTTTCAAGTCGCGCATATTTATCGAGAGGTGAACCAGGTTGCAAACACCCTAGCCAGAAAGGGCGGTCAGCTTCCGTCTGGAGCACAAGTGATTTTGGATCACCCAACGGATGACCTTCTTCCCTTACTGCAACAGGAAGCTACTCGCACCATACACAGACGAAGGACCAGAACACATGGATGAAAAACCGAAGCCAGAAGATCTCAACACAGAAAACCAACTAGAAATTTTATTTCAAGAAACTTGTATTTTTTTCTGTTTATTTGGGCAAACAATCATGTACACAAACTTTTGGTGGAGGGAGACGACCGCCCAATAAGATAAAATTTTAAAAAAAAGCAAGAGGAAAACCCGGGACTTACAAGATATTTTGCAACAAAATATCTTGGCATGTCCCATCTCACCAACCACAGTACATGCTTGGAGAGAGGAGGATATCTTCGGGTCTGAGGGGAATTATAGGGAGTAGTTCATACCAGTTCGAAGCCAAGGAACCATAAAAGAGCTGATGACAGAAAAGAAGTGAAATCAAGTGCTTGGAAGGAAGCAAAATGGGGAAGAAGAAGGAGCTGACTCTCAGTTGCTAACTGAACAACACTTGTTGTTTCCGTCCCTCTACTTGCATTATGATTTTTCCTTGCGTAGTTTTTGATTGTAATCAAGCTCATACTTGTAGTATGAGCTAAATTTCTAGAGTTTGGGCCCAGGGGAGCCCTGTTATGCAGTTTTTGAAGTTGTTATAGTCAACATTTGATAGATTATGTTTTGGAAGAATGAATGTGTTTATTTTCTCAAACTTATGCCAAGGAGCGAGAGCTGAGGTGTAAGTATCATTGCATTCCTTATGAAGAAGCGAGAGTTAACATATAGGACAGGCATGGATGCATTCACATGGCAATTTGGTTCTTGTCATAAGGGGAATAAGCCAGAGCTGACTTCTTATGTGCAGGAATTGAGCTATTGTGCCAAAGAGTAGACCACACTGTAACTTCTTGTTGTCAGTGAGTAGTCACAAGGGGATGAAGCGAGAGCTGACTTCTTATGTGTTAAATATGGGTTCTCTGGTTCTTCAATACTTGATATTAGTCATTTGGTAGCCTAGCAAGTCATAAAATTTGTAGAGGAGGTCATCACTTCAACACTTGCCAAAACACTGCACAGCCAGAAATGGAGCAGATGAATTTTGTGCAGCAGCAGCAGTATAAAAAGCATTATGCCCCGGGGTTTAGTTGGAGTAACCCATAAGGAGCCCTTAACTCTCATTTATTAGAAGCACCCAAGGTGCAGTATCAAGGGACATCAAGTGCAATAAAAAATAGTGAAGGTGAGATGATGACTTCACTGCAAGAGAGAACGCAAAAGTATGATTCAAGCTTAGTGAGGCTGGAAAAAAAATCAAGATATACTCACTCGTCTAGCCCAGCAGAAGCATGCCTCATGGCTGAAACAAGGGCAGACATCTAGAGTCAGAAGGTGGCAATGAAGAGACTAAAGCACACTGTTAGACAACTTGCTGCCCAAATGCAAGAAAGGCAGTAAGGGAAATTGCCTAGTACAATTGAAGTAAACCCTAAGAGAAATTGCAAAATGATTACACTGAGGACAGGAAGGGAGATAGAAGATCCAATGTTGCCACCATCAGTGCTTATCCCTCCAGAATTGAAGGAAGAAGAAAAGGAGAAGGAAGTGGTGACCCAGAAGTCCAGAACAGAAGCAAGAGCTAAGAAGCAGATTTAGGAGCAACCTGAGCTCATAGAGGAGACGATGAAGAGGCTGCCTTACCCTCAGAGGTTTCAGAAGGATAGATTGGAGCTGCAGTTTCAGAAATTCACTAATGTGCTGAAGCAATTAAGGATCAACATTCCTTTTACTGATGCATTCGAGAAGATGCTAATTTATGCAAAATTTATGAAGAACTTCCTCACTCATAAGAGGAGAATTGAAGATAAAGGAACCATCTCTCTCACTACTGAATGCTCAACTATTTTGAGTCAATAGAATTCAATCATTCCACCAAAGCTAGGAGATTCAGAGAGTTTCACAGTTCCTTGTTCAATAGGGGAACAATTATTTGATAGAACTTTGTGTGATTTAGGTGCTAGTATCAATCTAATTCCCTATTATGTATCACAGAAACTAAGATTTGGAGAGCCAGCTCCAACAAGAATCATCCTATAGCTTGCAGACAAGTCTATAAAGCAGCAAGAGGGTTGGTAGAAGATGTTTTGGTCAAGGTTGACAAGTTCTACTTCCCAGTTGATTTTGTTATCCTTGACATGGACGAGGATATAGGAGTACCAATTATTCAAGGAAGACCATTTTTGAGGACTGGAGGGGCACTCATAAATATGCAAGAAGGAGTCCTCAAGTTGAGGATAAGTGAAGAGGAAATCTGCTTTAGTGTCTACCTTTCAATGAAGATTCCAACAGAACTTCATGAAGCTGAAAGTGATCAATGCCATTCCATTAACATCATCAGGGAGTATTTTGTTGATGAATTAGAGTGTGAAAAGGATCCTTTGAATTTTTGTCTGACGGGCATTAACTCTGTTGTTTTGTAGGATCCAGAAGTGCTACAGTATGCACTTTGGATGGAAGAAAATGAATCAGAGGAAGCACAAGTTGTAGAATCTTTGGGAGAACTACCTGTTCCCCAGCAAAGTTCCTTTGAAACAGCACCAAAAGTGGAATTGGAGCCACTACCTACGCATTGTAAGTATGCATTCTTAGGTGAAACAGAAACTCTGCCAGTGATTATCAATCAGCATTTGAGTGAAGACCAAGAAGAGGCATTGCTTGGGGTTCTGAAAGCACACAAGAGAGCCATAAGTTCGACTTTGGCTGACATGAGAGGAATTTCTCCAGTTGTGTGTGTGCAAAGAATCCTTTGGAAGAAAAGAGCAAGCTTATCATTGCTGCACAGAGAAGACTGAATCCAAAAATGAAAGAAGTTTTCAGGTAGGAAGTGTTAAAGTGGTTAGATGCAGGAGTGATCTACACTATCTGAGACAGCACCTGGATCAGTCCTGTGCAATGTGTTCCAAAGAAGGGAGGGATCACAACAACTATGAATGAAAATGATGAAATGATTGCCTCCAGACCAGTGACTGGTTGGAGAGTATGTATGGACTATAGGGAGCTTAATAAGGCCACAAGGAAGGATCGTTATCCTCTCCCTTTTGTGGATCAAATACTGGATAGACTCTCGGGTCACTCATATTACAGTGACTTGGATGGATACAGTGGCTACAATCAGATAATGTTAACTCTTGAAGACTAGGAAAAGACAACATTCACCAGCCCTTACGACACCTTTGCTTTCAGAAGGATGTCATTTGATCTTTGCAATGCGCCTGCAACATTTTGAAGGTGCATGATGTCTATATTCTCAGACATGATTGAGGAGATTATTGAAGTCTTCAGGGATGATTTTAATGTCTTTGGAGACAGTTTTGAAATCTATTTGCAGAATCTGAAAAAAAAATTGGAGAGGTGTGAAGAGGTGTAGCTTATTCTCAATGGGGAGAAGTGTCACTTCATTGTTAGAGAAGGCATTGTGCTGGGGCACAAGGTATCTAAAAAAGTCTTGGAGGTAGATAGAGCAAAGATTGAAGTCATTAGAAGCTTACCTCCTCCAGCTTCTGTGAAAGCAGCCAGGAGTTTCTTGAGACATGCTGGCTTCTATAGGCATTTCATCAAGTACTTTTCTCTCATTGCCAAACCATTATGTCATCTCCTTGAGAAAGAAGCTAAATTCCTCATGACCTCTGACTATTTGAACTCTTTTGAGTCTTTGAAGAAGCATTTGATCAATGTACCAGTAATGGCAGCCCACCTGATTGGAATCTACCTTTTGAAGTTATGTGTGATGCATCTGATGTGGCAGTGGGAGTTGTGCTTCTGCAAAGAAAGGAAAAGCTACCTCACACAATCTTCTATGCAAGTAGAATGCTCAGTGATGTTGAACTGAACTATACAACAACAGAGAAGGAAATGTTGAAAGTCATTTATTCTTCCAAAAAGTTCAGATCATACATTCTGGGAAGCAAGATTATAATCCACACTGATCATGCTGCCATAAGATATTTGATGGCAAAGAAGGATGTCAAGCCTAGGCTGATAAGAAGGGTGCTTCTGCTGCAGGAATTTGATATTGAAATCAGGGATAAGAAAGGGATATAGAATGTGGTAGCTGGCCACCTCTCAATGCTTGAAGGAAGCACAACAGCAACTCCATCATCATTTTCTATATTAAACAGGTTTCCTGATGAGTATATGCTTTCTGTCTCTACAATACATGAACCATGGTATGCTGATTATGTGAATTTCTTATCTTGTAATCTGCTGCCAAGGTTCACTCGTCAAGAGAGGAGAAAGTTTTTGTCTGAGATCAAGTGGCATTTTTATGAGCAACCTTATTTGTTCAGATTATGTGCAGATCAGATCATCAGGAGATGCATTCCAGAAGCATAAGTGAATTCTATTTTTCAGCATTGTCACTCTTTTGAGTGTGGAGGTCACTTCGGTGGTAGGAGAACTGCAGCAAAGGTGTTACAGAGTGGTTTCTTTTGGTCATCCTTGTTCCAGGATGCATATAATTTTGTGAAATCTTGTGATAGGTGCCAGAGAGTTGGCGATCTATCAAGAAGGAGTGAAATACCTCAAGTAGGGATGCTTGAGGTCGAATTGTTTGATGCTTGGGGGATAGATTTTATGGGATCATTTTCCCATAGCCATGGTCAATTGTATATCTTGGTAGTTGTAGATTATGTGAGTAAATGGGTAGAAGCTATCTCTTTCCCTACAAATGACGCAGTTGTGGTTGTTAAGTTCCTCAAGCATATCTTTGCAAGGTTTGGAACTTCTAGTTGCATAATCAGTGATGGAGGCTCACACTTTTTTAATAAACTGTTTAAAAATCTTATGTCTGAGTATGTGGTGAGAGACAAGGTATCTTTACCATATCACCCTCAGACCAATGGTCAAGTTGAGATCTCAAATTGGGAGATCAAACTGATTCTGAAGAAAATAGTGAACACCACCGGGAAGGATTGGAGTACAGGGTTGTCTGATTTGTGGGCTTATAGAACTGCTTATAAAATTCCTATAGGCACATCTCCTTATAGATTGGTGTATGGAAAAGCTTGTCACTTACCTGTGGAGTTGGAGCACAAGCCTTATTAGGCAATAAAACAGCTCAACATGAATCTGAAGGAAGGAGGAGCCAACAAAATGCTGCAGTTGTCTGAGTTAGAAGAGTTGAGGCATGATGTCTATCAGAATGCCAAAATATACAAGGAAAAGACCAAACTCTGGCATGATAGGAAGATCAACAGTAAAGTGCTCATTGAAGGGCAGAAGGTTCTTCTTTACAGCTCTAGACTGAAGTTTTTCCCCGACAAGTTGAAGAGCAAATGGTCTGGGCCATTTGAGGAGCTTAAAGTGTTCCCCTATGGAGTGGTGGAGGTGAAATCAGAGAAGGGGGCTATCTTTAAGGTCACTGGCCATCGTCTGAAGGTTTATACTACTCATGATGATCTTGAGCAGAAGAGTACAAGGGTCACCATGTTCAAAGAAGTAGAACGTTGATGAAGAAGGTCTATCCGATGACCTTAAATTCAGAGCTTTTTGGGAGGTAACCCAAGTGAGGTACTATCTGGTATCTTGTACATATTTTGTTATTATGTCTAACCAATTTTTGCAACAGAACAACAAATGCAAATATGAGCAGGTGAAGATGAATCAAATATGGAAATGTTGAGTCTTGTCCTGCAGACTTGAGTTTTTATCACACTTTCCAGCAAGCTGTTAAGTGTGGGGTGGAGGAAAAGAGATTTATGTCTATAAGATTTGTTTCACCTTCTGCTACTGATAAGCACCTAATTAGGGCTTATTTCATGCTATATTTTAGTTCATTTCATTCCCTAAACTCTAAGATTATAGCTC
>JAOYMZ010004436.1:0-23558 GCA_025802335.1 Pinguicula primuliflora | reverse complement strand
GGGAGTGAGGGCTGCAGCCTACAGTTCGTATCGTACCCTTTCTAATTTTTAATTTGCTGAACATTTAATTGAGACTTAAGAATTAGGATTCAGTTGTATTCATTTCATCCATGTAGTTGTGAATTCAGTTGTATTCATTGCTTAATCATAATCTATTCATCTGCGTAATCATGTTCTATAATGTAATTCAGCACTTCCAATATGTCGGGTTTAATGTGACCTACGAGTAAAACCGGAACCTACGTGAAAGCACATAATCCGTTGTTGATTGTTCTATTCACGTCGGATGGAAAGAGCACGACTATACGTGGTAGACCCGAACACGTCGTCGGGTAACAAACATTTAACAATAAACAACCTTCCTGACCTTAGACAATCGTGGATATTCCGGAAGAGACATTCATGCTCCAAATATACTGTAATACATGGTTCAATCCACGTCTGATGGTACGAGCTTGACTATACACGGTAATCCCAAGTCGGGCCTAAACTATTAAATAAATAAAGCAATTGACAGGACCGCAACCCATCGTGGTGAAGAGACATTTGTGCTCCAGCTATTAAATAAACAAAGCGATCGACAGGATCGCGATCCATCGTGGTTATCCCGGAAGAGACCTTCGTGCTCCTACTATACTGTATTAATCACAGCATACGTGGTAAACCCGGATAATGCAGTCAGACCTTAAATTATTAAACAAACAAAGCGATCAACAAGACCGCGACCTGTCGTTGTTATCCCAGAAGAGTCATTCGTGCTCCAATTATCCTGCAATCCATGGCTCTATCCACGTCTGACGGTACGAGTTCGACTATACGTGGTAATCCCGGTTACCTCAGTTGAGCCCTAAACTGTTAAATAAATAAAACAATCGATAGGACTGCGACCCATCATGGTGAAGAGACATTCGTGCTCCAACTATTAAATAAACAGATCGACAGGACTGTGACCCATCATGGTTATCCCGAAAGAGACCTTCGTGCTCTAACTATACTGTACTAAGCAAAACATACGTGGTAAACTGGGATAATGCGGTCGGGCCCTAAACTATTAAACAAACAAAGTGATCGACAAGACAGCGACTTGTCATTGTTATCCCGAAAGAGTCATTCGTGCTCCAATTATCCTATAATCCATGGTTCTATCCACGTTCTGACGGTACAAGCTCGACTATACGTGGTAATCTCGATAACCTCAGTCGGGCCCTAAACTATTAAACAAACAAAGCAATCGACAGGACCGCAACTATACGTGGTAAATTCGGATAATGCAGTCGGACCCTAAGAAATAACACTAAACATAATCTAAATTTCGTTTAAGTAACGCATGGTCTCATAATTGTGGTATATAATTTATTACTTTTACACAGTTTAAATTTTGTTTAACGTCTATATAAACCGTGAGACAAACAATGTATGATTGATTCACATTCAAGGCAAGTTGCTTTTACGAGGTATGTAATGAAGTCTCTTTGTTTCCAATCTACTTGAAAATATTGTCTCCAATTCCACAAGTGCTTTAGCAGTTAGCACCCGATAAAAACTAATGTATTCACATGCATGTTTGTTCATTTATACTCACTTAGATTGTTACATAGAGTACTTAATTTTTTTTATATTTTAGCCATAATTAAATACTCGAATAGCAACGTCGGAAATAACTCATCAGTCGACAAAATCACGACGCATTCGCGGTTAACCTGGATATCTTAGTCGGTCCCTTACCCTAAATCCAAAATCCTAAACCTACTTAACATTTCAAATACTTATTTATTTTAATACTTATCCAAAAAAATAAAATAAAATATTGCGCGTGTAATCTTTTCATAGATTGCGCGTGTAGTCTTTTCATAGACTGCGCGTCATTCCATGAACAGAGTGATTAGTTTCGAGATTCTGTTGTGATGGAGAACAGCTGAAATAATTGTGATCATTCAAGATCTTATTCTAAAAATAGATACAACAACGTTGAACAATCCAGAAAACCTACTCCTCATTCGTAAGTCGTAACACATGGTTGCCAACGGTGCCGCTTCTTTCTCCGCTTCCGTCCCTGTCAGAATAAGGAATACCATATTATTATGTGCAGTTATCTTTATCCCGGAAGACAAACTAGCTGCCTTCTACCAATTACGCCCCGCCAACAGTTTGTTTACCAGTGAAGTAGTGCTCGTGTGTCTTTCGGGATAAAGTACGCTGCCCCTAATGGACTTGATGATGGATTAGCACCGCTTGAACGACCCTTTTCTAAAAAAGAGACTTACACTCTCACATGATAAGTTTCCCGTTTGCAATAGATATGGGATGCGGTCCGATATTGGAAGGAAACTTTTTCTCCTACAATCTTAAGGTCATCCACGAGATTTTCTGAACATGAATCTCCATCAGAAGCATCTTTGACTATAATATTTGAAACCTATTGACTTTATTGGATTGATACAAGTATTTTATATTAATTTTTATTTTCCATATAATTCAAATTCGTCGTTCAAAAGATCTCGAGTCTAGCACTACGATACTCGCTCACCTCAGACACACCTCGGATAGTGCACCCATTCCTATCACTGCAGTCGATGTTCTCTAATTACGTATAAAATGCAATTACAGGGCTGGGCTGCAGTCGAGGTTCTCTCACCTCAGATACTCGCTTACATGTATGTGTTTACAGGGCTGCAGTAAACTCTAGTATTTTCAAATGCAATTAAAAAATAAAAAATAGAATACAATTCCTCTATTGTCCTCCAAAGTGTCTTTCCGCCTTCCGGCCTGCTCCTATCCTTTATGTGTCTCTTCGTCTTCATACTCGTCCCTCACTGGCGCCAGTCGATAAAAGCGCGACTATTCATATTTTTCAAATTCCATTACTCACGTGTGTATTGCTCGACCATACGTGCTTTATACGTGTATAGTTTTGGAATGGTGCGCTGTATCGTGGGAATCGTGCGACCATACGTTCTTTACACCTTCCAAATGAAATGACTCTCTTGCCCTTCAAAGTGCCTTTCTACCTTCCGGCCTGCTCCTATATGTGTCTTTTCGTTTTCATTTTCATATGCGCCCCTTCCTAAGGATGTCGTTCGATACAAGCGCGACCATACGTGTTTTTTATAAGTGCCATTTGCTGCAAAACTTCACAAAACACATAATCAAGATATATGTCTCGCACCAAAATTCTTGTTCATCCGACTGCTTCGGCATCATCATCCACTGTCCCATTGATGCGTTTCACTTTAACGTTCATCATACGACAGTTGATGTCATCACAAATGGCAGAGCCAGTTAGGACTTTCATTTCAAAAATCAAAACAATCCGTTCGTACCTATCGAAAAACAAAAATAATCCATTCGTTTGGAACCCGTTAGTACATTCGTTCGGAATCCGGTAGTACATTCGTTCGAAATCCAATTGTACATTCGTTCGAAACTCGGTAACACATTTGTTCTTAACCCGGATAGTCGAGACTAAATTATCATCAACATTCTATATACTAGATTCTTCCTATTTAATATCTGCAAGCAGCCCGGATACGATTAATTCGGTGACCATAGCGGCGTATCGTTAGACAAGACAGGCGAACTACAATGCTGATCGACATTATCTTTCATTCTTCACATATTCTGAACGAAGCATTCATGACATGCAGCTATTGGGCTCAGTATGTGAACTTCTATCATACATTGGTTGATGTCGCCGTGTATGGCTCGCTCTCCAAGTGATTCGGCCTGAAGGGCAGAGGCAAAGGCAGCGTCAAAGAATTCGATCATGCCGTACACACAGGAAAGTTTAGAGGCAGAAGCAGCTAAGTTGGGTGATAAGCTCCAAAAGACGATGGCAATTCGGGCTGCATTAGTGGCATCGAGGTTATCCAGACTGAACATGTCGGGCCATGCCGGGTCATGATATTCAGCGGTTACAAAGTCAAAGGCAGCAGTCGCCGCGACAAGGTCGTCGAGTGCGGTGTCGAGGGTTGCATTAGATGCAAAATTGCCTGGTTCGGCAATGTTGTTGCATAGGGCGACGAGGCATGCGGCTTCGGAGGCGAAGGCGGTTGCAAAAGCGGTGATGGCACGAAAGTCGATGAATGAGAAGATAATAAGGTCGGAAGCGATCGCAACAAGGGTGGTAACTGAATCGGCTAAGGCTGTGACGGCGGCACCCATGGTTTGAACTTTTAAACTCTAGATTTTATCACCGTCGGAGATGATACAGTAAAAAAATCGTCTTCCAGCTATTGACTTGATTAGAAGGTATTAAGAAGGTTTAGTATTTTATTTCATTTCTTCCTTTTCTTTAAATGCCTTTTAAGTAAAAAAATAATAAAAGTAAATCAAAAATAAAATAGGATGCTACATTTCGAAATAAGATTTTCGCGGAGGTTACTTGTCCAATTATTCACCAAAGGTTTGTATATCGAAATTGGGTACACAATCTTTTTCAGCACTTTTCGATCGTCGAAATAAAAAGTAAAACCGATTTCAGAATCTTTTTGTTGAAATAATCTCGGAATCGGTCATGAATTTTTCGTTTCGGCAATCTCGCCAACAAAAACATCTAAAACCCTATAAACATATATTTTATGAGCAACATACTTAGCCCTAGTCGTAAACAGTAATTAACGAGTGTCTAAATTAAAATTTAGGTTCGGTTCTTAAAAACCTCGATAGAAAACTCTGGATCTTAAATTTTATTTTTTGCATTTATTTTTATTTTTAATTTATTATTTTACTTGGTTTACTGAATATCGTTTCAGTACACCAAGCAATATTGTAAACAGAATAAATTTTTTACCTGAAAATACTATTTTATGAGATAACACAATTTTGAACTATTATTGTTTTATAATATCAAAATTATTTGCATGCATAACAAGATTATATATAGGAGATTAAACGTTTCATATTTCGGCACCGCCGGAAATTTCTAACACCATAATAATATCTAGGTAATCCCAAGGAAAATAATTTTCAAAATCTCGTTATTAATTTTCAAAATCAAATCTACGCCAAAGAAAGAGACTTTTAATCTCATATATATAAGCTTTGCAGATATGATTTTAATTTCGACAATAAGCTCTTACAATATACAAATATTGTGTTAACCCAGACAATTAGTATATATCAAGGTTCGATAAAATGTTGGGTGTTTCCTGTTTGCTGGGCGGTTTAAGGGGCACTTAGGCAACTTGGGGGTCTGAGCGGCCGCCTAGGCAGCACCCAGCTGTCGACAAATTTATTTTATTTCATTTATATATATTAATAAATTAAATAAATTTAAATGATTAAAAAGAAAAATAATAGTGTATGTGAATATATACAAAAAAACAAATATCATTGAAGTGAGTCATGTGATATTCGTAATACGCAAGTGTACTATAAACTTGTCATTAATTATGTGAATTCAACGTTGATATAATTAGAGTATTTTTTGACAAATCTAGTGGCGTTAGTCACTATATGGAACAAACTGTGTATAAATATTTTTTCTATACCAAATCAAAAACAATTATCCAAAGATGCAATGTTATAAGTTTATAAAAAGAATCAACTCATTTCATTTCACAAATTTTCGTGCTAGTACAAGTATTCAAGTTGGCGTCCTCCTGGATGCCCTAAGCGGCTCTGTGCGGCTGCCCAGGTGACCTGTGCAGCAACCCATGACACCATGGCGATTTCCCCGCCGTCTCTGGAAGTTCAATCAGACAGTCTAGAATAAATTTGAAGCGACCTAATATTTTGGACATCTAAATGGCCGAAACAATCGAACTCTTGAATAGTGGTATGCACGGGTAGAAAATTTGTGCGCAAAAAAATGCAGTTTATATCATAACTTTCTATGTCAACCATTTTAAATACCCGCCTAATTTGTCCTAAATAATAATACTCCACTTCTTCTACTATATAGATTTTTCATTTTGGTTACAAAGATTCCTCGAGCATCCTAAGAAATGTTGCCCATGTTTGTCTTCATCGCCACGATTTGCATCGCCGTCGCAGCTCTCCGCCGCTTCCTCCGTAGACATAACCTCCCTCCGGGGCCATTAAGTTTCCCCATCATCGGTAACCTTCCATGGTTAATCATGCCCATCTCCGCCCTAGAAATAAACCTCCGCCGCTTCATGTCCCTCCACGGTCCCCTTGTCTCCGTCAACTTCGGTGATCATCCCTTCCTTTTCATCGGCAGCCACTCTCTTGCCCACCGTGCCCTCGTACAGAACGGCGCCGCATACGCCGACCGTCCCGACATTTCCCCGATGCTGAGGGCCGTAAATAGGAACGTGAGATACATCTCCAGTTCCTCCTATGGCCCCACATGGCGCCTCCTTCGCCGTAACCTCACAAAAGAGATGATCCAACCTGCTCAAAACAGAGCATGCTCTGACTCACGCCGTTGGATCCTCTCTCTACTCATCCACCGCCTTAAAACAGAGTCCTCTGTACAACTAATTGATCATCTCGACTACACAGTAATCTCTCTGCTTGCGCTTATGTGCTTCGGCGAGAGGCTCCAAGAGAGACAATGTAAAGAAATTGGTGACATCGCGCGAAGGATGGCGCCCAGTATAGTAACCATTTCTCATATGGATATATTCCCTCTTCTGGGTAGGATTCTATTCCGCAGGGATTTGAAGGATTTGATTCAGGTGCTCGACGATGCAAACAGAGTGTTCATTCCCCTGATCAGGGCACGAAACAATTCACGAAAACAGAAGGGTGGTGATCATATAGTTACGTACGTTGATACACTTTTGGATTTACATCTCCCTGAAGAAAACAGAGCACTGGAGGAAGAGGAAATGGTGTCCCTGTGTGGGGAATTTTTTATTGGTGGCAATGACACCACCACCACTACTGTAGAATGGATCATGGCGAATCTGGTGAAGCATCCTGAATGCCAGAGCAAGCTTTATAATGAGATTGAAGGTGTTGTGGGTAAGGCACCATGGATCCAGGGGGGAGATGGGAGTCTGGAGAAAGTGGTGGAAGAAGTGGAACTGGAGAAAATACCATACCTGGAAGCTGTGGTGTTGGAAGGGCTAAGGCTGCATCCACCAGGGCACTATGTCATGCCACATAAGTTGAAGGAAGATGTTGAATTGGATGGTTACACCATCAAGAAAAACACTGTGGTGAATTTTATGGTGGCTTTAATGGGGAGGGATCCTGAGGTGTGGGAAGATCCAATGGAGTTTAAACCAGAGAGATTTTTGTTTGAAAATGGTGAGATGTTTGACATAACAGGGAGTAGAGAGATTAAGATGATGCCGTTTGGGGCTGGAAGGAGGATCTGCCCTGGTCTATGGTTGGGGCTGATGCATTTACAGTATGTTGTGGCCAATTTGATTTGGTACTTCAAGTGGAGTCCCATTGAAGGAAAAGAAGTTGATCTCACGGAGAAGCAAGAGTTCATTACTGTCATGAAGAATCCTCTGCAGGCCAAAATATCTACAAGAACATAACTTGAAGTTGTCACTGCTAGTCTGTTACATAAGGGGATTGCTCATTAAATCTTTCAATAATTTATCATGCCTGCTGCATGTGGCCAAAAAGAGGTGACTTTTTGGGCACTTTCCCCTAATTGAAATCAAAAGTAATACTCCTTCTGAGATGATATGGGAGTCAACAAAAAAAAAAAAATTAAAATTATATTAAATAAATATTTTAAGAAAATTGCTCAAATAAATCTTTCAATAATTTATGAGGCATGAAGCATTTACCATAAGTAGGTACCAAAATTTTTATTGGCTTTTTGGGCACTTTTCGGCTGTCAAAATAAAAAATTAAGACTAGTTTTGGAATTATTGTCTCAAAATGATGTCGTAATTGGTCATGGATTTCGGTTTCGGCAGTTCGCTGCCAAAAAGCTAAAATTTTATTAAATAAATATTTTAAGTCAAACAAACTTAACTCTAGCCTAAGCGGTGAGTCACATGGGCCAAAACGAAAATTCAAGACTGGTTCAAGCACCATTTCGATACGAAAATTATAGAAGTGATGTTACTTTTTTATTTCGATAACCGAAAAGTGCCTAAAAAGCTAGGGTGGTACCCTTTTTCTTCGATACATTTAGCATTTGTTATAATTTATTTCATAATTTAAACTTCAATTTTTTTGATTTATTAGTATTTTCTTAAAAATTCACACAAAAAAAATTGCCCAATCAACTCGCCTTAAAACTCTTAATAGAAGAAACAAAAACTCTTTTTGTCTTTAAACAACAATTACATTCCTTCTCCCAAACTGAAAAAATGTTTTAATGAGTTTAATTTGAAAGTTCGATAATGCTTCTTGCATGAATGAGTAGGATTGCAAACGGATCCGATCGGATTCGATTTTTTTGGATTTTTTTGGATTCAAATTTTGAAAAACAATAACCATATCCAATCCATTTAAAATCGGATTATTTTAATCGGATTTCAGATTCGAATTTTGAATTTCAGATCGGATTTCGGATACAATAGTACATAGTGTTAAATAATAAAACAGTGGCAGCGCAATACTGCATCACATCACATTTGAAGAGGAAGGTAGCTTAGTTTTTAGTATTTCGATGGATCTTTTCGCAATCTGAAGGTAAACATAAAAATGTCAATAAGATCAGTGATCTTAAAATTGTGCAGCAAATCTGATTTTCAACTTTGCTCAAAGTTTAACCTCTAAGATGACATGAAGTTTTGTTTCTCGGTTCACCTTCGACCTACTGTTCGTGTTATGTTCAGCATTTGCAATTAGAGTATGAGATAAGTGACAATTTTAAGTTTTTTTATTATAAATATAATTTTAATTAAAGTATAAATAGTATACTTTTTGGATGACCAAGATAACCTTAGTCTAGTGATATGAGTGTGTGTGAGGTCCAGGTTTCAAATCTTGATACAACCCAAAAATATATATTTTATAAAAATACACCAGTAGCTATACATTCCTCTTCTGCAAGATTTTTAGATTTCTTGTACTAGCCTTCTATTCGTTGTTCTTCTTCTAAGAGATGTCAAATTTGGCAATTCGCTAGCCCAATAACTAATGGGCTCAATCATTAAAAAAAATCGGATCGGTTCGGATAACAGATCAGTTATTCGAAATTTTGCAATAAATTTCGAATCCGAAATCTTATTTTTTCGGATTATTCGAACCCGAAAAAATCCCAACTGAACGGATAAAAACCGATCGGTTTGGATTCGGATTCGAATTTTCGGATTTTTTTTGCACTCCTATGAATGAGTCCAATTTCATAGGCTTTGTCATGATGTCTTCAATCTTGTTTTGAGTTTGACAATGAGCTATTTCAATTGTAGCATCTTTAGTAAGTTCCTCATAGAATGGTATCCCATTTTAATGTGCTTACATCTTCCATGTAGTAAAGGATATTTAGATAACTTGATAGTAGAGAATTGTCACAAAAGATAATTGTGGGGTTCACTTGTTCATGCTTGAGATTTTTTGAAATTTTGCGAAGCCATATATATTTTTTAATATTTTTATTATTGTTGGCCGACCTGCTCCACCAAAAGTTTGTACAAATCCGACGACAGTAAAATTTTAAATGCAACAAGAAGTTTTCTTCAAATATCAAAAGAGTCTTCATCAGCTAGCTGCTCCAGGGAGCTCTTCTGTAGCATTGATCCTCAACACCCTAGCTCTTTCCACGGGGTCACAAAAGGCTGTCTTGCTTCCTCATTCCGCAACTCTTCCCAATAACGTCCTCAGGCAAAACATAATGAGATTTGTTATGTAAGTAAAACAGCAATGTAGCAGAAAAAGAACAATGAAGAAGAGCAAGAAGAAGCTTCAAGAGATCTTGAGAAAAAAGGTGTTCTAGTCTTTTGTATATTTTTCAACTTGTATTACAGTACAGATGTTCTCTACTTTAAATCCACGAATGAGTCTATCGATTTACAAGGAAACCAGATTAATGAATCCCACAAATCTTGCTGCTGTTACTAATCTAATCCCTTGACTCTGTCTTTCCGTTGAAGGTGGATCGTTGAAGTTTCGTTCTCCTTTTCATCCATTTCATCATGTGGGATATTGCCGACAGATCCCATTGCTGAATCAATGGCTTCTAATGACATCAAATTATGTATCTTATGATAGGTTTATCATCCCCCCTCAAATTGGGCGGGAAGATCATGCAGAATTTGCGGCATACGATATCAAAGGCTGGTAAGAGTTGTGGTATGGTAAAAACATCGGCAATCTAATTTGAAGTAGAGATATGCTTTGTAACCAGAACACCTATTGTGACTCATTCACGAACATAATGGTATTCAAGCTCGATATGTTTGCTTCGAGCATGAAACACCGGGTTTATAGTCAGGAAGCGAGCACTTAAATTGTCACAAAATAGAGTTGTTGCTTGTGGCAAGGGAACCTGGAGATCACGGAGGAGAAAAGTGAGCCAGGTAGCTCAGCCGTTGCTTAAGCCAGGGCACGGTATTCATACTCTGTACTGGATCTAGCGACAGTGGGATGTTTTTTTGAACTCCGAGAGATGAAATTGCTACCAAGGAATGTGCAATAGCCAGTGATAGATCGCGGGTAAGGAGACAGCAAGCCCAATCCGCATCCGAAAAACCATAGAGGTTAAGGTCACTTTTTGAGTGAATGTGAAGGCCAAGCAAGACTGAACCCTTCACATAATGCAGAATGCGACGAAAAAGAGCAAGGTGAGCAGTGGTAGGAGAGTGCATAAACCGAGAAACATAATTCCCACAGCGTGATAAATCAGGGCGAGTCATAGTAAGGTATTGAAGATCACCAGTAACTGAGCGGAAGAAGGTTGCATCAGTGAGAGGAGGAGCATCTTTGTAATGGTACGTAAATTTTAAATGTCGTAACTTAGATTTATTTAAAATCTTTTTTTCTAATTAATGGAAACCCCTCTTAGCATGGCTATAAGAATTGTGAAAATATAACAATTACCAAATCATTGTATAATAAACATTATATTATGGAAACTTGATTTGTATGTATATATATTTATACATAAAATGTGCGTAATATATATCAATGGAGTAAGAGCTCGACCGAGAGATATGAACTTTGGGACTTCGGTGGGCAAAATTCAGTGAATGAGAGAAGAGCAATCGATGGGGAGATTTGCCATTTATGAGGAATTTATTGAGGGAAATAACGTTGGCCTTCTGTCTTATCATGGAGAGTGAATTCATCCCTTAAAGTCCACTGAAATCACGCTGGATTAGTCGAGAGAAAGATTTGGAGAAACGACTGGGAGATGCGTATAAAAAAAATCTCATTATGGCTGTGAAGAGGAGTGGAGGAAGCAGCGTCAATATCATTAGCGTCATTGTGAGCAGACGAATGGAGAACTGGGAATCGAAGTCTTTGGAAGAAGAAGATCTTCATGAGAATGGTAAGGAATTACTGGGTTAATGTGGAATTGTATAGGGGCTTTTAAAATTGAACTCGAAAATTTATTCTTGAACCTTTTTGGGTTCGAATATTTGCTCCAAAGTCAAAATCTTTAAAGGTTACCTAAACTTCTTACTTCGGTGATTTGATTTCATTAGGCGATATTTTTATGCAAATAGGTTAGGATTCTACTAGAACTGGAAATGGGTGAATTGCCAACTCATTTTGAATTCAGAAATTAGTCAGTATATAACAACCCTAAACTATATAACAACGTTGTTCCAAAAGTTATGTTTCCCTATTTTCGTATGATTATTTGGGTGAGAACGAGTTTTTGAGCAATGTATGCTCCAGAGTGAATGAGGTGAGTTGAGTTTCGGCTCCGAGAGTATGAGGTGAGTTGAGCTTCGGCTCCGAGAGTGACCTACGGGTCCGAGTGTTGACTTGCAAGTCCGAGTGGTTTGTTTGATTATGTGTATCAGGCGTGGTGCTGTGTTTAAGTTTTGTGGTGTACATTTTAATGGAATGACTTCACTAATGTTACAATCTGGCAGTGGCTAATGAATTTCTTATGCAGAAACTAGCTTGTGTGATCTTGGAATATTACAGTAAGTTGGTGTGTGAACCATGCATGATTTAGGGCGTATGATAACATGGATTTCATGACATCCGTTTTGAAACCTTTCCTGTTATCTCTATAATTCCCTACTGGGCTAAAATAGCTCATAGGTGCTACACCATTTTTCCAGATTCTAAACAGAGGCAGAGTTTGCAGGATTGGAGCGGAGATCGCTGTCTTAGCTTCATTTCCATGAATAAGAATTTTAGACAGTGTCTATTTGCTTACTGTTAAAAAAAAGGATCTTGCCCTTTGTAATGTCTTGTGGTTCGTTTTAAATAACTCGCAGTTGATTTGACTTGATTGTTATGCTCGTCTAGGAGCTTCCGTTTGCTAAAGATTATGTTTAAATCTAGACATATATTTGGGCCTTTACAATCTTGGTCAATATTCAGCTTCATGCTTAATGTTGTCTTGATAAGCTTTGCATCAAGCATACCACTACATTCAAGAATCTCAACAGCATATTTCCCCTAATGCAAGAAGAGACCAGCTGGAGTAGAACAGATTTGCACTCCCATAAAATAATGAAGAGGGCTCAAGTCTTTTATGGCGAAGTGATCATGAAGCATGGTTACAAATTGGTGGAGGAAGTCAGGATGGTTACTTGTGAGGAGGATGTCATCTACATAGAGCAATAGTGCTAAGAACATGCTGCACCCTGATATATAAAGAGACTGAGATCAGCTGTACTGCAGGTAAACCCGTTACCCAGAAGAAAGGAGCTGAATTTGTCAAACCAAACCCTTGGAGCTTATCTTAGTCCGTATAGGGCCTTTCTTAATTTGCAGACATGAGGTGGATTGTTCATATCAGTGAATCCAGGAGGTTATTGTATATATACTTCTTCAGTTAAGCAGCCATGCAGAATTGCATTTTTGACATCCAGTTGACGAATGCACCAGCCTTTGACAGTAGCAAGTGATAAAACAAGACGAATAGTACCTGGCTTGATAATGGGAGAATATGTTTCATTAAAATCAATCCCAAGTTCTTGATTATAACCTTGAGCGACAAGGCGAGCTTTTAAACGATCAAAGAATCCAGAAGAGTTCAGCTTGACTTTGTATACCCATTTTGAAGTTATGACATTCATTTGAGCAAGTCTGGGAACTAACTCCCAAGTGTCATTCTGAAGAAGAGCAGCATATTCTTCTTCCATAGCCTTTTTTCAGCCAGGATGCTTCAATGCTTGGTGAGTGGTGTGAGGTTCTTCAGGTATGTCTGTATAATCGTGAATCAAGGCATACTTCGGATTAGGCTTGTGGATGCCTGAAAGACTCCTTGTGGTCATGGGTGAGATTTGGACGAAGCAAGAGTTTCATCTAAATCGGATGGAAGAGGAAGAGGATCGTCTGCATTATTACTGTCAGTTTCAGGACCAGCAATAGTCAAGACATCAGCAGGCAAGGTATCATCAGCAGCAAGAGTAACCTCTTGATTAATACTTTCATCAAGATTGTGTGGAATAACAGGATCATTGGACATAGCCGATATAGAGTCAGATGCTGAAGAGGAGTCGTCATGGTACTCACCAGAATAATAGTGGCCATTTGCAACAGGTAAAGCAGGCAGAGTTGAAGGTGAGGCAAGATTGGTGGTATGCCTGATAATAGGAGTATCAACTGGGGTTGAAGAAGCTGGTTCAACAGAAGGTGAAGGTAGAGATTCAGCTGGAATAGAATGAGCACCTGGAGACTGCTTAAACTCCCGAAAGTGAGATAATGTGTATTGGCCAGAGCTAGACTCACGATGTTTGTAAGGAAAAATTGTTCTATCAAAGGTAACATGTCTAGATATGTAGAATCAATTTTCTGAGACTGAAAAGCATCTGTAACCCTTGTATCTGTCACAGTATCCCAAGAAAACAGAGGGAATTGATTTGTTATCAAATTTGTTCCTGTGAGTATCCAAAGTATATGGATAGCATTTAGAACCAAACACTCTCAAGGAGTCCCACTGTACGCTGGCTACAGGCATTCGATTCATGAGGAAAATTGTTGTGTTAAAAGCTTCAACTCAAAAAGATTTGGGAGTACCTACATGAATCAATATTTTTATAGCGAGCTCACGGATCATATGATGCCTCCTTTTGACTTTACAATTTTGCTGAGGCGTATAGGGGCATGAAATCTGTTGAACAATTCATGTTTTCTTTAAGTATTGTTCAAGCTGCTGATTCATAGCTCACCACCTCTATCTGTTTGTATAATTTTTATCTTTGCATTATATTGACGCTTGACATAGGTATCAAAAACAAAGTGCTCAAAAAAAAATCAAACTTGCGCTTCACTGGTAACAACCAAATAAATTTCGTGAAATCATCAAGTGCAACATAATATTGAAAACCATGTATGGACAAGGTTGGAGAAGGGCCCCATAGATCAATGTGAATCTTTTCAAAGGCCCTTGTTGAACAAGAATCTGATGCTTCCAAAGGAAATTTAGCCAATTTTCCTAACTGACAGCTTTCACACAATGAGCTGTTTTTATTGCTAAGCGAATTAATCGGTTGTTTTTGCAGAAGATGATCCACTGCAGCAGCTTGAGGATGACCAAGCCTCTGATGTCAAACGTGCTTGGAAGTTATTTGAAATCTACTAGAGAAAAGTGCCACAACAGGAGAATTCACGAGGTATAAGTTGCCCTTCATTGCGCCCCTCAGCAATATCACTTGAGTTCCTCTTCTCTTAACCACAAAACCATCACATGAGAATTCACAATCCACATTATAATCAGAGGTTAGTTGTCTCACAGATAATAAACTGTGTTCGAGATCAGGAACGAGTAAGACATTCTTAAGAACAACCAATTTTTCTTCTGTTTCAAGAGTAGTATCACCTATGTGTGTAACCTCCAAGTACTTGTTGTTGCCAATCATAACATGATTATGTCCAGAATATGGAGTAAGGTTGGAAAGTATCCCTTCGTTAGACGTCATGTGGCCTGAAGCACCAGTGTCTGAGGTCCACTCTTCAGGACAAGTGAGTGAGTTTTCATGTGTGGTGTTATACGGCTGCGACAGATTTTTGGGCTGCACTGAGTGATTGAATCTCTGTCGGCATCTTAATGCAATGTGGCCTCCTCTGTTACATATTTGACATGTAACATCTCTTGGATTGCGGCGCTGGTGAAAACCAGAGGAAAATCCATTGCCTTGAGACAGTCTGATTTGTAGGCACATAACCACGCCTTCTTGAGGAGAAATTTTGAGGAGCTTGTTGATATCTTGATCCACATCCTACTCCTTTCTATGCACAGAATGCAGTATAGTTAAATGTATCGGCAGAATGCAAGTTCTGTCGCGTCTCAAAGCTCTGAAGAAGGTGAACTATCTCCTTGAAAGATGGCATTGGAGGTCTCAGCATTGTTGTTGTGGTGAATGATTCGTATTTTCCTCCAAGGCTGGTAAGCAATGAAAAGACTTTTTGGTGATAACTAACAGGAAATCCGATGGCTGAAAGGTCATCATAAATTTCCTTGAACTTGACTAGATGATCATTGAATGTAATCTCTGGTGTTTTCTACATATAAGTCAATTGTTGAGACACTTGAAACTATCTCTCTTGTGAGGATTGTGCATATGCTTCCTTAAGCGCAGACCACACCTCACCTGCGAGATCTAATCCGATCACATGGCTAATCGCCTCCTCTGTTAAAGTACCTATGATCCATCCATGCAGAAGACGATCTGCTGTCTTCCATTTTTTATACTCAGGATTTGGTGCCAGCTGGTTGGTCATCAGCAGTTAAAAGTGAAGCTGTGGGTGCTGGAGTCTCACCGGTCAAGTGGCATGTGAGTTCTTGGCTTTTTGCTACAGCCATAACTTATTCTCTCCATAGCTGGAAGTTTTCAGACTCCAATTTAAGGGTGACAAAGTTGCCAATATTTAAAGCAGCAGAAGACATGTTTATGATCCGACACCAAAAAAAATAATGAAGAAGAGCAAGAAGAAGCTTCAAGAGATCTTGAGAAAATAGGTGTTCTTGTCTTCTGTATATTTTTCAACTTGTATTACAGTACAGATGTTCTCTACTTTAAATACACGAATGGCTCTATCGATTCACAGGGAAATCAGAGTAATTAATCCCACAAATCATGCTGCAGTTACAAATCTAATCCCTTGGCTCTGTCTTTCCATTGAAGGTGGATTGCTGAAGATTCGTTCTCCTTTTCATCCATTTCATCACGTGAGATATTGCTGGCAGATCCCATGGCTAAATCAACGGCTTCTAATGACATGAAATTATGTAACTTATGATAAGGTCTATCAGTAGACTTTCCTATCCCAATTTTCAGCAGTGAGTTTCAGCCTTATTGCTCCGGAAAAATCTTTCCATACATCCTTTCTACTAAATATTAGATTTAGTGAGATAATTTTGTAAAAAATGCCACTAAATCTTAATTACTAAACGGAGACTAATAGTTTGCTCCTCAATATCTTTACACTTTACTATAAATTAAATATTTGAATAATAATAAAATTATGAAATACGTATACGGTACAAATTAATGGGCAAATTGGACCTGCCGTTGAACACCAAAAGTCGCGTTGGCATGAAATCGCCTCCAACTTGTGCTTGTTGAACCCAATTGGGTTTGCCAGGTTCCCACTACAGGCCAATTGTCAACTTTTTCATTTCATGTTTCGTACACTTATCCAAAAAAATAAAAAATCATATTTCGTACATTTATTTATTTTTTTAAAAACAACTGTACCAAAAGGAAGTCAACTACTTTTACTATAAATTCCCCAAGTCAGCCCACCGAGATTCCACAAGAATCTTAATAAGAAATGGAGGCCTTGCTCGCCTTAATCGCCGCGTTCTGCATTTGCATCATCGCCGCCGTACCGTTCCGCCGCAAAACAAACTTCCCGCCGGGTCCTCCGAGCTTCCCCGTCATCGGCAACCTCGCCGTTCTGGCCAAGCCCCTCTCCGACCGTGGTTCATACATCCGCAACTTCATGGCCCTCCATGGCCCTCTCATCTCATTGAAATTCGGTAAGTGTATGTTCGTTTTCATCGGCAACCACTCTCTCGCCCACAAAGCCCTCGTACAGAGCGGCGCGGCCTACGCAGACCGACCGGATATCACACCAATGGTGAAGGTCGTCAACATGAAACTCAAATACATCAGCCTCTCTTCCACCGGTCCTACATGGCGCCTTCTTCGCCGGAACATCACCAGAGAAATGATCCAACCTTCACAAAACAGAGCATACTCTGTCTCCCGCCGTCGGATCATCTCCCTCCTCATCGGCCGTCTTAATAACAGCCTGCAGTCATCATCATCATCATCGGTGAAGCTGATTACCCATCTTGAATACACCATCCTCTCCTTACTTGTGCTCATGTGCTTCGGCGAAAGGCTCAACGAGGGCCAGATACAAGAAATTGGAGACATCGTGAGAGGGATAGAGAAAGATCTCATTACAATATCACGTATGTACATATTTCCCTTTCTGGGAAGGATTCTATTCAGGAAGGAATTGAAGGAGATGATCCGGGTACACGAACATGCAAACAGAGTGTTCATTCCCCTGATCAGGAGAAGAATACATGACAGAAAAACAGGGGATTTGATGAAAGATAACCAAATGTTGACATATGTAGATACACTTGTGGATTTACATCTTCCGGAAGAAGACAGGAAGCTGGAGGAAGAAGAGATGGTGACCCTTTGTGGTGAATTTCTCTTTGGAGGCAATGAGACTACCACAACTACTGTAGAATGGATCATGGCGTATATGGTGAAGCATCCTGAATGCCAGAACAAGCTTTATGATGAGATAGAAGGTGTTGTTGGTAAGGCACTACCCAAGGAAGTGGTGGAGGAGAGTAACCTGGAGAAAATGCCATACCTTAAAGCTGTGGTGTTGGAGGTGCTGAGGCTTCATCCACCTACAAACTCACTTGTGCCACATAAGACGAAGGAAGATGTTGAACTTGATGGATACACAATACCAAGAAATACTATAGTGAATTTTCCGGTGGCAAGCATGGGAAGGGATCCTATGGTGTGGGAAAATCCAATGGAGTTCAGGCCAGAAAGATTCATGGCCGGATATGGGGAAGAATTTGACATAACAGGGAACAAAAGAATCAAGATGATGCCTTTTGGTGCTGGGAGGAGAATATGTCCAGGTCTATTGTTGGGACTGCTGCATATACAGTATGTAGTAGCCAACTTGATTTGGTACTTCGTTTGGAGTCCAAAGGAAGGAGATGAAGTTGATCTCACTGAGAAGGTGGATGTCACGGTTGTCATGAAAAATCCTCTGCAAGCCCGGATATCACAAAGAATTTAAAGTTTTAACATTTGCTTTGAGAATCCATGGTTGTTCATGTTGTACAACTTTAGTCATAGATCTTAATTGGCAGGAATAACAAACTAAACTTTGCTGTTGAACTAATCAAAACTAAACCTATTTCTTGGAATTTCGGACTCCTTATTCAACACTACTAACTGCTCTTGACTAATTCAACCGCTAAGTGACTCTCTTGAAATTTGGAAATTGGGCCTGGCCCATAAATTGGTATTTTGGACCTTTAGAAAAATATCGAGCCCGACCGTAATTTGTGGATTCGAGTCTCGTGTGGGTGGGTGCGTGTGAGGGTTAATTTTAATAAAAATAGTGACTTAGTCTCATTAAAATCTTGGGCTTAAGTTATTTGATTCTTTCCCACAATTACTATTTATACCATTTCCTTGTACCAACTCTTCAGGTGATGTGTATAACTTCACTCTATAACCATTCACCTTGAAGATGGTGCCATCTGGGTGCTTCACTTCCACAGCTCTATAAGAGAAAACTTGAACAACTTCAAATGGGCCAGACCACCTACTCTTTGACTTCCCTGGAAATAGCTTGAGCATTGAGTTGAATAGGAAAACCCGCTGGCCATGGGGAAAGGTTCTTCTCTGGATGTTCTGATCGTGTTACTTCTTGATTCTCTCCTTGTAGATCCTTGCACTCTCGTAGGAATCATGCCTCAGCTCATCCAAGCCAGGGAGTTGTAGAAGTCTCTTAGCTCCTGCTGCCTCCAATTCCATGTTCAGATGTTTAAGGGCCCAATATGACGGATGCTCAAGCTCAACTGGCAGATGACAAGCTCTGTCATACACTAATATGAAAGGGGGCATGCCAATAGGTGTCTTAAAAGCAATCCTGTATGCCTAAAGAGCATCTAGAAGCCTTGTTGCTCTGTCCTTTCTTGAGATACTCACTGTCTTTTCCAAGATTAATTTGATCTCCATGTTTGAGACTTCTGCCAATCCATTAGCCTGTGGGTGATAGGGTAGTGTCACATTGTGTCTCACCCCATACTTGGTCAGGAATTTCTCAAATAGTTTGTTACAGAAGTGTGACCCTCCATCACTGACAATACACCTTGGTGTTCCAAATCTAGCAAAGATGTTGCTCTTCAGAAACTTGATCACTGCAGCAGCATCATTAGTAGTGGAAGTTATGGACTCAACCCATTTTTAAACGCAATCCACAACTACAATAATGTACACTTGCTGCTGACTTTGAACGAAGGGGCCCATGAAGTTAATTCCCCACACATCAAATAGCTCTACTTCCAACAATCCCTTTTGGGGCATCTCACTTTTTCTTGATAAATTTCCAACCCTTTGGCACCTATCACATGCCATCACAAACTTTTCAGCATCCTTGAAGAGAATTGTCCAGAAGAAACTACTCTGAAGAACATTTGTTGTTGTTCTTCGGCCACCAAAATGGCATCCACACTCAAGTGAATGGCAATGGTGCAGAATAACTCCCATTTCAGCCTCGGGAATACACCTCCTTATGACTTGATCAACACATACTCTATATAGATAAGGGATTTCCCACAAGAAATGCTTCAACTCATAGTAAAAAACTTCTTCGTTTGCTGATAAGTGAAAGATGACAGAAACTTACATTCTAGATAGTTCACATAGTCAGCATACCATAACTTTGAATGGAGGATAATAGTAAGTACCTGCTCATCAGGGAAAGTGTCCATAGTAGATGCAGACGAGGCCATGAGAGAACTGCTTCCTTCCAATCTAGACAAGTGGTCAGCAACCACGTTCTCCACTCCTTTCTTTTCTGTGACTTCCACATTAAACTCTTATAAAAGCTACACCCACCGAATAAGTTGAGGCTTGGCATCCTTTTTGTCCATCAAGTACTTGATTGCAGCATGATCTGAATAGACTACCACCTTACTCCCCAGAATGTATGGCCTAAACTTGTTAAAGGAATACACCACAGCTAACATTTCTTCTATGTGGTAGTGTAGTTCAATTCAGCACTACTGGGCATCCTGCTTGCATAGTAGATAGTGTGGAATATGTTATTCTTGCACTGGCCAAGTACTGAACCAACAGCAACATCAGAAGCATTGCGCATAATCTCAAAGGGCAGACTCTAATCAGGTGTTGTCATGATAGGGACAGATATCAAATATTGTGTCAAAGTTTCAAAAGATGTCAAGTACTCAGGTGTGATCTTGAACTTGCATTCAGCTTCTTTTTCTAGTAAGGAACACAAGGGCTTTGCAATCAAGAAGAAGTCTTTGATGAATCTTCTATACAAGCCACCATGACCAAGAAAACTTCTCACTGCCTTCACAAAAGTGGGAAGAGGTAGGTTCTTGATGGCTTCAACTCTTGCTATATCAACTTCTAAGCATCTTTGAGAGACTTTGTGACCAAGAACTATCCATTCTCTAACCATAAAGTGACACTTCTCCCAATTCAAGACAAGCTGTGCTTCTTCACATCTTTGGAGAACCTTTGCTAGATTGCTTAAACACTGCTCAAAACTGTCTCCAAAGATACTGAAGTCATCCATGAACACTTCAATTATCTCCTCAATCATATCAGAAAAGACAGTCATCATGCACCTCTTAAAGGTAGCTGAAGCATTACACAGACCAAAGGGTATCCTCCTAAGGCAAAAGTCCCATACGGGCAAGTAAAAGTAGTCTTCTCTTGGTTTTATAGACTATTGTTATCTGATTGTATCTGTTGTACCCATCCAAGTAACTATAGAATGCATGTCCAGCTAATCTATTCAGCATTTGATCAATAAAGAGTATGGGGTAATGATCCTTTCTTGTGTCCCTATTAAGCTCCCTATAATCCATACATACCCTCCAACCAGTCACAGGCCTAGTTGCAATCAGCTCATCACTTTCAGTCTTCTGAACAGTCATGCCTCCCTTCTTTGGTATACACTGCACTGGGCTAATCCATTGACTATCAGAGATTGGGTAAATCACCCCAGCAACAAGCCATTTGAGGACTTCTTTCCTCACCACCTCCTTCATAGCAGGGTTCAATCTCCATTGAGCAGCTACCACTGGCTTGTTGTGTCTTCCATCAAAACCTTGTGCATACAAATTGCAGGAGAGATACCTTTAATATCAGTTAAGGTCAAACCTATAGCTCCCTTGTGTTGCTTGAGAACTCTGATCAAAGATGCTTCTTCCACCTCACTCAAATGCTTGCTGATCAAAACAAGAAGATCTGTCCCATCTCCTAGAAAATCATACTTCAAATGTTTTGACAAGGGCTTCAACTCCAGGTCAGGAGCTTTAACAAGTGAATTTTGAAGAGGTGACGCCTCTCTCCTAACGACTGAACTGTTGTTGATCTCCAAGTCCTTTTCTCCCTCAACTAGACAACAAACTTATGTACAGAGGGCTCTTGCAATACTTCGGGTGTCTTGTTGGTTAGACAGGTAAGTAAAGGATCTTGAATATAGCCAAGCTCCTTGGCCATAGTCTCTTGAAGGGATTCAATAGCATGGCAGTGGTCAGACTCGGGAAAATAGTCACTAGGCATGCGCATAGATAGATAAACACTAAAGCATGCTTCTTCATCTTCTATCCTCAATTTCAACTCATCCTTCCTTAGATCAATTAACGCTTAACCAGTTTTGAGAAAGGGCCTTCCCAAGATAATAGTACTCCTTGGTCTTCAGCAATATCAAGAATCACGAAGTCAACAGGGAGATAAATTTATCTACCTTCACTAGCACATCTTCTACCACACCTCTTGGTTTCTTCAGTGACTTGTCAGCCATCTGCAATAGAGTTGGGCTCTCCAAAAACCTAACTTCTGTGAGATAGAGTAGGGCATGAGACTGATACTTGCACCTAAATCACATAAGGTCCTGTCAAAGTTGTGCTCTCCAATCTTACAAGGCACGGTGAAGGTACCAGGATCACCCATCTTTTGAGGTATTTATTTGCTCAGAATAGCAGAACACTCTACAGTTAGGGGAATGGTGCCATCAAATTCAATTCTTCTCTTGTGAGTTTAGATGTCTTTCATAAACTTGGCATAGGTTGTCATCTTCTCTAAAGCCTAGGCAAAGGGAATGTTAATGTGTAGCTTTTTGAGGATATCCAAAAACTTTTTGAACTACTGATCTAAGTACTCCTTCTGAGCTACTTGAGGATATGGCATACTCCTCATGATCTCTGGCATGAACTCCACTTGTTCCCACTTTTCCTTCTTCCTTTGTCTTTGTCTTGCTCTGTCTGTTTGGGACTCAGACTCTTTCACTTCTTCTTTCTTCTAAGTTGTTGGCATAGCTACAGATTGTAACTTTGGTTTCTCAACCTCTCTATCTGATCTCAAGGTAATAGCTTGGCAGCTCTCCTTCGGCCTCTCTTGCAAATGTATAGCTAACTGTCCTATAATACTCTCTAACTTCTTTAAGGTGGCTTGAGTACCAGCCTTGAAACTCTGCATATCAGCCTTAATGTGCTCATGCTTCTGATTAGTTGCGGTTAAAGCAACCAGCAGCTCATCTTCTTTCCCTCTTGTTGCATCTGTGGTTTGGTTATTGTGAGGTCTTGGTGCTTGTAGCAAGTGAGATGACTGAAAAGAAGGTTGTTGAACTGCATATGCTTGATTGGGTTGCTGAAATGTGGCACTCGGAAGCATCTACTCAAAGTTGGAAGACATCTCTTTCATAACTGTAGCAAGAACATCAATCCCATCATCTGCTTGCATCTAAGGTGCTTCTCTACCCATGAGCAGTGTTCGAGAATTCAGTGCTTACGCAGCTTGAGCGGCCGACTAGGAATCGAAAATGCCCTGGCCGTCCCAAATCGAGGTTGGGCGGATAGTCTGGGCGGGCACCCAAATTTTTTTGAATTTTTTTTTGGCAAATTTTTTTTTTGAAAAAATGTTTTTTGCCTTGCAGCTGAGCGCCGCCTAAGCGGCCTGGGCACTGGATAGCCCTAAAATACCTTGGGGCTGCCCAACGCATTCTCGAACACTACCCATGAGCCTAACATCATGCCACTTATAACAATTCTAAGTCAGAGCTTCCAACAATGCATGTGCCTGATTATAACTCTTTTGCATAAAGGTTCCATTAGTTGCACTGTCCACATCTCTCCTCGTGTCATGATGCTCCAATCCAAAATAGAAAGTTTGGATCAGTCTCCAATTTGGCAAACCATGATTTGGGCAACTTTGATAAGTTGTTTCTAGGCCAACTTATTCGTATTATTCTTATCTATTTATTGTTAGAATTTAAGTATTTCTCTATCA
>JAOYMZ010004415.1:0-23564 GCA_025802335.1 Pinguicula primuliflora | reverse complement strand
GATAACCTGATGTAGACTTCCTCGAGTCAACATCACCCGCCATATCTGCATCTGTATAACCAACCAATACAGGCTTTGCATCTCCAAAACACAAACATAATTTGGAGGTGCCTCGTAGATACCTAAGTATCCATTTTACTGCAGACCAATGCTCCATTCCTGGATTCGAAAGAAATCTGCTTACTACTTATCCCAATGCTTGCGAGGACTCCATGGACAGAGATGCACTAAGATAAAATTATTATTTCTGACAATCTCAACTTCAATTTTCCAATACTTTTCAATAAGAATTGGTTAAATCTTGGGTCTTGATTTTAGAGAAATTCAATATTGTACACGGAGAATCTTAGGGTTTAGGATCTGCTGGTCTACAATACATTTTGGGATAGTGTCAAGTTGTGAATATCTCTAGTGTTAGCAAGTTGTTAAGACTTAACAAATTTAAGAAAAACCAAGTGCATCATGCTTCTTAAAGTATGGTCATAGATTATATATCTGTATTTCAACAATGTCAGACAAATCATAAGTAATTGTATAAGTGGTCCCGCAATCAAAAATCCATCCAAAATTCGTCTTTGAGCCTGTA
Organism: Pinguicula primuliflora; assembly: GCA_025802335.1. Taxonomy (NCBI): domain Eukaryota; kingdom Viridiplantae; phylum Streptophyta; class Magnoliopsida; order Lamiales; family Lentibulariaceae; genus Pinguicula; species Pinguicula primuliflora. Next base: position 22,978 of record JAOYMZ010004415.1, on the reverse strand, counting down.
TCTTTTACCGTATTTGCGGAAGCAATTTTGTCACCTTGGTGGGCTGTCTCAACAAAGGAGTTGGTCATACTTACTTTGGGTCTGCATTCTGTTTTTTGCCCAAATTTAATCCTCCCTGCAGCATTAGTCATATTCGGCCCAGCACAAATATTTGGCCCAGTTTCAATAGTGTCATCACAAAAATTACCGAAACACCCTTGGGGAAAAAAACGAGCGGATGTAAATGATGAGGGCCGAGATGGTAATTTTACATCCATCCCCCTTCTATATATACCTGCGTTTCGGGTCGGTGCTGCGGCCGGTTCGTGCAAACGGGTTTCAATTATCTCGATACGGATCCCACCGTTCTCTCATTGCTGCTTAAGTCTATCATTGTCGCGTCCTATATTTACGGTGGCGACACCTTCTGCAACTTCTTCTTCAGGCGGGTAGTGACTGCCGTCAGTAATGGCATCACGGCCGCCCCATCGTCCAAAGGAGTTCGTCCGCTGCACCGACCACTACGGTTAGACCACGGGTTCCCGTGTAATTTATAGCAGTCCTTCTTCCAGTGGCCTAGATTCTGATAATAGTTGCAGAAAGGACGTCGATATGATGAATTACCGCCGTGATTTGGGGCTTCTGATCAACGGTCTAGGGTTTGGTTCAACCCTCTGACTGGCTTGGCGTGACGACTCGCATCTGTCGCCCCGTGTCCGGAAACTATGAGCCCAATCCCAATTCCGCCCGATGACGAATTTTCCAACCCACCAGAGGCTGTGTTGTTGGATTTCCAAATCTGAATTCTTACGGTCTCCCATTGTAAAGTGGCATAAGCAGCGTCAACCGAGGATAAAGGGGATTCCTTGAGTATATCTCGAGTAATCGCCTCAGACGCTGGATGTAATCCGGCCAGAAATTCAAAGAGTCTATGCTCGGCTTTAATCTGATTGTGCGTTCCTTGGTCTTCAACACATTTCATCAGGTTTGGCCGTCTCCGATCAATCTCCGTCCACAAGGAGTTGCACTGGGAGTAATATTCTTCCAACTGTTGTGACCCTTGTACAATACTGTCGGCCCTTGTCACTAGATCAAAGATTTGTAAACTATCATCACTGGCGTTAAATGTCCGGGCAAGAATTTTCCAGAGTTCGAAAGAATTCGAATAATAGATGAATTGATCTACCAGTTTTCGATCAATAGATTTGGTAATCCACTGAAATACCTGAGTATCCTGTTCGCACCATTCTTTGTACCCAGGGCTGTCTTTTGGTGGCTCCTTGGCATCGCCGGAGATGTACTCCAGGCGATCCTTGCTGACTATCGCCAGTTCCATCTTTCTTGCCCACAAAACATAATTGTTGTGGTCTAATTTCATATCAATGATGACAGATCCTTCTTCATCCTCCTTGGATGACTTACCGGCTGGCTGAGATTCAAAAAATTGTCTGATTTGTTGAGAAACGATTTCTTGTACTTCTGCTTGCGGAATCATGATACCGCCTGGACTTTGATCTTTGCTCATATTTCTGAGTTGAGGTAGATGAAGAGAATTCAGGCTTTTAAATCCTGCTCCGATACCATGTTTGATTGTAGAAGTGATTTGTATGTTTGTGGAAGAACAGTAAAGAAAAACAAGGATTTACGTAGTTCGGCAAATTACCTACATCCACGGAGAGAGATTTTCCTTTCCTTCCTTTCTTCCTTTCTTCCTTTCTTGTTACAATTGGTTTTGGTTTATGCATGTATATATACATGTTTGGTCAAGAGTCATCCCATGACTTTCTTACATTCAAGACCACTCAAGATTTTCTTCACGCATGCACAAGGACACTTCAAGATTTGTGGGCGCATGATCTTGTGGATACGCATGCACAAGAATGCTTATTCAAGATTTGTGGGTGCATGATCTTGTGGTGATCTTTTGACTTTCTCAACAATGGTTCATCCGCCGATCGCCCCATTTATAATATATCTGTTTGTAATAACTGCTGTACCTTTACAAATAACAAGTTATATTTAGGAGTTATCTAAATATAAGAGGTTTTATAGTTCTATTAGAATTAGGACTAGTGAGGGATGGGATGCGTTTAGGGTACGTTTATATGTATTTTGGAACTCCTATATTGATTCATATTTTTGGGTTAGTGGCCATGAGTTTTCCATGGCTTTCGTAATAACATTTTTAGAAGCTTAGATTATATCGTAAGAAGGACAATTGTATGCGCCTATATCATCAACAGACTCCCTTCCGTTGTTCTTGGTTGGAAGTCCCCACATGAACTGCTATTTGGTTTTGTACCTGATTTGAGCATTGTAAATAGCAAGGGAATCTGTACCCTGCTCCATAGTAGCTCGGTCCCGCGCCGATTCCTATGCGCCATAGACGCGTAGGAATAGTAGATAATCTCCAGGCAAAAACTCACACGCACGCACGGCCCCAACCCACTGTTTTCTCCGGCGAGATGGCCCCCAACCAAGCTGCAGTCCCTAGGCGGCAATATAGGATTAGAAGTGAGCACATTAAAGGGGCAGCCATAGAAAAAATAGAGAAGCCAATTAGGAATATACCAAACCACCACCAGCAGGTATATCGGAAGAGAAACAAGGCGGATAACGAACAGGATAATGTTGTAAAGCACAGGCGTCTCCAAACGATTCACGAAGAGCAGGAAGTTCAACAGGCAGGGCTTACCAAAGATCTGGTGTTCTTTATCACAAACTTCCCATCAGACTTTCACCCAGATGAGCTTCATGCCATGTTGACGGAACAAGGAGATATGCTTCAGTTTCAAATTGCTAGAAAGAAGTCTGCAATGGGTTTGCCTTTTGGATTTGCGAAATACAAACTCCATGAGAGTAAGAATATGTTGATTTCAAAGCTCAATAGCCTATGGGTTGGGAATTTTAAAATAAGGGCAAATGTGGCACGTTTTGAAAAGCCACAGAAAGGAAAGGATACTGGAACTAAGGTGACAAGGAACTATGGAGGTATGCAGCAAAAACAGACAGTGAAGAAAAATGATGCAGAAACACCCTCTACTTATAGAGATACTGTCCAAGGAAAAGGGAAGGAAAAAATGAATGAATCCATCAAACTTCCAACAGGTTCACAGCAGTTACTAGCAAGAAGGGACGATCCAGACCTAGTTTTGAAAACCGTAGCCAAAGACACAAGCTGGCTGAAGCACAGTAAGCTGTGCAGGTTAAGAGAGAAAGAAAGTGCAGCAGAATTCAGAGCTGAGTTGAATAAAGGAGGGTATGCAGGACTCAAGGTCAGCATAGTTGGAGACAGGAAGCTCTTATTATGGGAAGAAAATGAAGGAGAATGTTTAAAGGAATTGATGAAGGTGGATAAAGAATGGTTGGATAGATGGGTGTACAACATAACTGAATGGACTGACCAACCCCCGAATAAGTACAGGGAAAGACTTATCAAAATATATGGAGTGCCATACTCATGCTGGACACAAGGAGTCTTAAAAGCTATAGGCAACAAAATCGGAATGGTTGTCTCCATTGATGAGGTCACATTGGAAAGGAAGAATCTTGAAGCAGCTCAAATGGTAATTCGGACAGCCATTCACAAAGTGGTTAATGGCAGTATGTGGGTCATGATTGACGGAAGAGAATATGAAGTCACGGTGGTAGAGGTGAATGAAAAGATCCCCATGGAAAATTATAAAGAAACAACTCAAACAGAGGATGAACTCTATAGCAGCACTGATGAAGAATCTGAGAATGATGTTTATTCTGCCTTCAACACTGAGCCAGCTGACAAGAAACAAAATGAGGAAGAGGAACATACAGCTGAAATTAACTGGAAAGAATTGCAAAAAAGGAAACATCAAGGAGAGAAAAGGAAAAAACTGCGAAGAAGGGCCTCGGAGAAAGTACCATCATTTGGAACAAGAATCAGTGAGGTGGAAGTACAATCCACCAAGAAACAGGAGGAAGGGGATAATACAGTCTTGGATCTAGACAAGGACACGGGGTTCATTTCGGAAAGCGAATCAGAAGATAGTGGATATGAAGAAAGTAGAGAGTCGTCCCCAGTCTCTTGTGTGAGAATGAAAGGAAAGTTTTGGAAAGAAGCAAAAACAGTGGAGTTAGAAAGTAAACCTGATGGAACTGAATATGAAGAGGTCATAAAAGAGTCAAGTATGGAGAGTGAAGGACAAACAGGGTTAGAAATGGGAGGGAGGCAATTCAGGCAGGATGAAGAAGGAGAGATAAAAGAGAATAGGGAAGTGGTTGAACAGGAGACGCAGAAAACTGAGGAGTTACAGGACAAAAGGATCATAGCAAATTAGGAGAAAAAACCTGATGAGGTTATACCAGAAACACAAGAGCACACTCGTCTGTATGTCAAACAGATAGAGCAAGGCGAATGCAGCAAATATGCCATAAAAAAGAACAGGAGGAAAGCACTGAAAAACTCAGGGAGGAAAATGAAGAAAGGAAAAACAGATGATGGGGTATGCGAAGCATGGGAACAGCTCATCCAGAACAGCAGAAAACACAAAGAGAAAATAAAAATACATCAAGGCAAAGATGGGTACCCTAAACTGTGCAACGAAAACATGGCCACAGACGCTAAAGAAACCTCCTTAGGAGACAGTAATATCATAGCAACAAACATGAGATATTTAAAGGATGAGGCAACAAGAATTTATGAGGAAGGGATAACATTGGAGTGAAGCATGTAGAGGTGGAGAGTGAGGTGGTGGAGAAACTAGTGAATTTAGAAAAGGAGGATCGTAGTGAGCAGAATCAGAAGAGACATGGAGGAGAGGCAGCGACAGAAAAAACAGATAGTATCCATAATGCAGCTAATGACATATAATGCTAGAGGTCTAGGGGGAGAAGGAAGGAGGTCAAGGATTAAGAAGCTCCTACAGAAGCATCAGATAAATTTTATGGCGATACAAGAAACAAAGATGAGTACATAGATGAAAAATGCATAAAGAGTATGTGGCAAAATAGTGAGGAAGTGGATAGGGCTTACCTTGGAGCAAGTGGCTTATCCGGAGGCCAACTCTGTATGTGGAACCCGAATATGTTCCTGAAAGAGGAGCTATGGAGCTCAACTGGAATCCTGGGCATTTCTGGAAGAACACCTGGAGAAACACAGCAGTGTCACATTGTAAATATTCACGATCAAGCTGAGCTGGAAGCCAAAATTGAACAATGGAATTTCATCAAGGAAAATTACCATGGAAGAGAGCAAGATAAGTGGGTGATAATGGGAGATTTCAACGCCATATTGGATAGGAATGAAAGGAAAGGAAGAAACAAGCAGCAGTTTGACAGAGAAATCCAGCTTTTTAGAGCCTTTGTTGAACACTTGGAGTTGATAGACCTACCCCTAGCACGAAGAAGATACACCTGGCATCTCACATCTTTGAAAGCCATGAGTAGATTAGACAGAATAATGCCAAATGAGAAATGGTTAGCTGGGAGAGGCACTTGGATCCAAACAGGGTTAGACAAAGAAGATTCTGACCATATACCTGTCAAGCTAACCACAACAATGAAAGATTGGGGTCCCAAACCGACAAGGGTGATGGACAGTTGGTTAAGGGAGGACAGTTTCAACAGCATGGTCAAGGAAAGTTGGGAAAAGGATGGGATTGAGGGAGATAAGAGTTTTTTACTCAAGGAGAAAATTAAAAGACTTAGACTAGACATTAAAACCTGGAACCAACAGAGGCGCATCAGAGAAATTGGAAAGTTGGACAAGTTGAGAAACCTGATAAATGAATTGGAAGTAATAGCAGAAGGTGACTCAAACTTGGCACCTGAAAGCAGTTTCTTGAGTGAGATCAGGAACCAGATTCAGATCCTACAACTGAAAGAAGAGGAAGACACCAAACAGAGATCAAGAGAAATGTGGCTGAAACTAGGAGATGCAAACACAACATATTCTTTCACAGGAAAGTAAATGCAAAAAGAGCACAAAACAGTATTCAAGGAATCTGGGATGAGGGAATCTGGAAAACTGATGTGGAAGAAGTCAAGGAAGAGTTCAGAACACATTTTGCATAGAGATTCACAGAAACTCAAACAACAAGACCAAGGTTAGAAGGATTGGGAGCAAGAACCATCAGTACAGATGCAAAAGAACTTCTAATCAGCCCCTTCACGAGAGAGGAAATAAGGAATGCAATAAATATGTGTGAGGGACAGAAAATCCCAGGCCCAGATGGGTTAAACTTCAACTTTGTAAAGCACTTTCAAGGACTGATGGAAGCAGACATAACAGGAATGCTAGATGAGTTTTGGAACAACAAACAAATAACTAGAGGAGGGAATGCTGCTCACATAGTGTTATTTGCAAAAAAGGACACACCGCTACAAGCCACAGACTACAGACCAATAACACTAGTTGGTGCGGTGTATAAAATCATTGCGAAAATCATGGCAGGAAGGATGAGCAGAGTTTTGGATGAGGTGATATCCCCCACCCAGACAGCTTACATTGGAAAGAGACAAATCGTGGATGGGATCATCATTACTAACGAAGCAATAGCGGAGGTCAAAGAGATGAAAACAATAGCGTTTCTATTGAAAGTGGATTTTGAGAAGGCATACGACATGGTAAACTGGAACTTCCTACAAGAAATGGCTGAAAAGGTAGGATTCCCAAAAAAATTCAGGATATGGCTGGCAAACTGCCTAACCTCAGCTTCAACATCTATCCTCATCAATGGAAGCCCTACAAAAGAATTTCATCCAAACAGGGGATTAAGACAAGGCGACCCAATGTCGCCCTTTCTCTATCTCTTGGTGGCAGAAGGTCTGTCACTACTAATCCAAAAAGCGGTGGACTTGAATAAATATGATCCCTTACTGTTAGGAAAAGAAAGGACAAGAATATCCCACCTGCAGTTTGCTGATGACAGCATGCTTTTTGGCTTGGGGAACTGGAAAACGATTAGATGCATCAAGGCAGTGTTGAGGAATTTCGAGATGGTCTCAGGGCTGAAGATAAATTACAGAAAAACAAGCTTCCATGGTCTTAATATGGATGCGGAGGAAATAAGCAGAATGTCTGATTACCTTAACTGCTCACCAGCAACTCTGCCCATGGTATACTTGGGAATGCCTGTGGGAGACAACCCAAGAAGAATAAAAATGTGGGATCCAGTCATAGAAAAATTCAGCAAGAGGTTCAACAGCTATGGCTGCGCCACCCTATCTGTTGGAGGAAGAGCAGTGCTAATCAATAGTGTTCTATCGTGTCTACCGTGTTACTATTTCACCTTATACCGTGCTCCTAGGACTGTGCTAAAAACCCTTGAGAGATTTCAGAAAAACTTCTTCTGGAATGAGAGAAAAAAAGAGCGGAGGGTACATTGGATTAGGTGGAACAAATTAACACAACCTTTCATTGCAGGTGGACTTGGAATAAGAGACTTGGAGACCTTCAATCTAGCCATGCTTGGAAAGATAGGTGCCAGAATCACAGAGGACAACAATCCGTTATGGAAACAAGTGTTGAGATCAAGATATGGCAGCAAAGGAAGCATCACTCTGGGAAAAATCAGAGAACTCAGAATAGAAGAAGCAGACACAAGACAGGAGAGATCAAGAAAGAGGAAAAACACAGCATGGTGGTCCGAAATCTGTAAGACATCCTCCAACTCTTGGTACCAGGATCTCTGGAAATTAAGGGCAGGAAGAGGAAACAAGATCCTATTTTGGGAAGAGCATTGGATAGGAGATCAAACGCTAGCAGCAAGCTTTCCAAGATTGTATAGGAAATCAAGACACAAGAACAAAAACATCGTGGATCTAGGCTGCTGGCAGAATGAAGTTTGGACTTGGGGGAATTGGGAATGGACAAGAGCACTCAATGGGGTGGATGAAGGACAATTGCAGGAAATGATGCAGCTACTATCAAACGCAGGACTAGAGCAAAACAGGGATGATCAGTGGATAGCAACAATCAACAGGAAAACAGGGTACACAGTCAAAAGCTACTATATGCATCAAATGAAACATAAAGCAGCCGAATGGCAACAACAAGAAAAGGACAAGCTCATACTAGGAAGATGCAACCTTGTACCAAAAAGCATCGAAATTTTCACATGGAAAATGCTGCAGCAAAGACTGCCAACACAATGGAATCTGAGAGCTAGAGGAATCATACATGAAGAGACTATAATCAAATGCTATCTATGCAATGAAGTAGAAGAAGATGAAGAGCATCTATTCTGTACCTGCACGATCACCAGCGACATATGGAAGAAAGTTCTGGACTGGCTCAGCATATCAAACATACAACAGGGTCCGACTCTACAAGAATTCGTCCAACAAAAGCCAAAGAATTTCAACTGGGGAATCTGGAAAGTAATGTGGATAGCCACAAATTGGAAAATCTGGACACACAGGAACCAAACTCACTTCTCAAATGTGAGCAAGACAACAAAGCAAATTTTAAGAGAAGCACAGGAGCTTACATGGACGTGGGTGAGATGCCGCTGGAAAAAATGGAACCCGGATGAAACAATCTCAGGATTTGCGCAATGGATCAAAAAAGCAGGTCCAATTAACATCTGCGCACCGGAAATGGAGCCGCAACCTGGGCATTGAACACCAGATTTCATGACGAACAATCTTCAATGAGGAACAAGGCGCAACAACCCCAGATACGACATACGCAAATGTTGAAGAATCAAAAGCAAATTCTGGCCCCGATCGAGCAAACAGGAAGAATCCTTAGATTCTGAACGAATTGGGTTGCATTTCGTGTAACCTTAAACCAGGAAATCAAAGATTAGGTCCACTAAGGACGAAGCCGTAAATATGTAAAGCTTGTAATCTTTTCACTTTTCTATTCGGAATAAAATCAAATTGCCTTTCAAAAAAAAGGGAATTTGTTGATGATATAGGCACATAGCCTGACCCCAGAATTTTGCTAGAAGATGTGACAAAATAGTGTTGGATTTTGAAGCAAGATGCTTGTTACAAAAATGTGAGTTTAGGTGCCCTTTGATAATGTATTCATAATAATTCTTCTAATACATTATCAAAGAATAATGTATTAGATAAAATAACTTATCCACTCCTTAGGATATACAAATTTTTTTTCTAATATTTGTACTCTCATCTCCGGTCGAGTGAGATATAATCTATTGAGCGAACAATAGATTATAATTATTGTTACTTATTATAACATCTTCTGTTATAATTACCAATGTGTGCAACCCTTTGACAATTATTGAACATAGTGAAAGATCTAAATAGGGTTCAAATATATTTTACTGATAATCATGCATTTATCAGATCTAAATAAGGGTCTACTGTCAAAAAATACCATGAAAAAGTCCAATCATAACACATTCTAATATAGGATTAGTAATCATAATTAGTCTGTGTTGGAGACCATGATCGTGTTATGCACAAGCATGAAGAACTTCTGTGTGTTTAGGGCTAGGATCATTCCTTGAATAAAGTTCAAATTTGTCACACTTTATGTTAGCAATTAATGCTTACCTGATTCATTTTGTGTCAAAGAAAATCTAGGTTATATAGATATACCTAAATTGTGGGACAACAGAATGTGGTAGAAAGCAAATTTAATCAATTATGTTATGATGTCCTAATAAACTTTATTAATTATTGTTACGCCCAATCTTAGGACTAAATTGTCTAATACAAAGATACCGTATTAATGGGACATATATGATTCCTTACATTCAGATGATATTTAATTTGATATCATCACTCAAAAATACTCTCGTTGAGTATAACTAAAACAAGTGATAAATTGTACTTAGAACACCAAATGATTGAATCAAATTAAGGAATCCTAATCCTTAAATTCAGATTTGTCTGCCTTTTGTTAAGGTAGAATAATAACAAGGATTTGACATTATTATAATATCAATCATTTGGAAGTTAAATGATAGATTTGCAGCTACAGCAGATTCTGATATTGCTCAATTTTCACCTATTCAACCCTAAGGATAATATCCTCCACAAGACTAATATTTGAAATAATCTTGAACCATTTATCAAGATTGTACATCTCATCTACAGATCGATTGAGTTATAGGCATCTCAATAAGTATAAGGAATTTTGCGCTCAATTTTATGATAATATAATCAATTTAATGGTAACCAACTTCCTATATGAAATTGGGCCTAAGAAATTAGATGTTTTGATCAATCATGGAGTCCTAAATAGAAAGTTGGTTACCATTAAATTGTCCGTATACACACTAATGTATAAGTGGCCCGGTACAAGATCATAAAATATTAGGCTATTGTAATCACCTCCGATCATCTAAATATTGATTTTAAACCATATCTTTGATGTCAATTCGAACCATGTAAATAGTAGTTGTCACAACAGGATAGACTACCTAGGGTTTAAAATCTTAGAGACACAGTCTTACGAGAGGTTTTTATCTCCCTATACCATAAAGAATGGGATACCACTTGTAAAGCGGTATAAACGCTTTACAATAAACCCCTAAGCTAAGAAATATCTCATCACAGGCCATCATTATAATCAGTATGGTGTCTTTGTAGGAAGGAAAAAACAAAATGGCGATTATTTGCAGAACATATATTGCATGATATATATAGTAAAATCCACAATCACATTTCAAAGAACTATACAATCCGTCCATTTTATATAACATTAACTTGTTTTACTTCTAGCCTTCGGATAGATCATGCAAAAATTCTATACCGGATGAAGGAAAACCAAGAATATCACACGAAGACCACGTGCTGCAACAGAATGCGGAGTTCTGAGTGTATGGGGTCACAGCAACATGTTTAATCTTCTCCCACGTGGTCATTCGTCGCTTTCGTCCGCAATTCTTTCGTCCGGTATAACAGCTCTGTAGATCATGACCCATGCATATACGGATTTTAGGTATATGCTGCTGATTACCTACCCTACATCATATGACTTGTCAGTGTAATGTTTGATTTAATTATTTTCACTGTATTGACATAAAGTGGCGGCGTATATATTTCCAATTTTTTTTTCCAACTTTGGTCTTTAAAGGAATAAAATAAGCACATTTTTGAGTAGGCACATACCTTAATGACACATGTCCTAATTCAACAATTTATCCACTTCTGAAGTATCATAAAAATTGTTAATAACTATGATAGGGGGTAGTCATGCCTTAAATATTGTTGAAATGTGATGGGCTCGACCAGATCAATGTATCCTAAATCCTAAATCCTAAACTCTATAACATATAAAGTCACAATGCTAATTAATCATGTAAGCGTTCTGGATAATGAGATTTTTGTGCATTGAGAGGATTTTGTACTACTGATATTTAGGTGCTTGGGTTGTTACTGATATTTTGATGAGGATCAGATTTGGTGCTGCGACTGATACTTTGATGAGTTGTTCCTGATATCTTGATGCTACCGATATCTTGATGTTGCTACTGATATCTTGATGTTGCTACTGATATCTTGATGTTTTGAACCAATGCATACTGATGGTTGCGCATCAATTATGGTCGTTCCAAGAAATGTGAAGAAATCAGAGAATTGGCATGGACCAGTAATTTGGATGTCTTGTTTTGAGGATCGTATGGAGTTGAATATATGTACATATAGAAGTTTAGATTAGATTAAAATGTATATGTTGTATACCCGGACGCTTATATCGGTTTTAGATAATAAATTTTTGCTAATAAAAAAAAAATACAAAGTTTTTGTACTCCCTATTATATGATCTAGTAGACTCCTTAACGTGACTAGTGCTTGATCTCCTCGTGTTCTTATCATCGCCTACTGGGCCATGGAGCCTACCGGGCTGTGGAGTAATCTTGCGGAGTTGCTTCCTTTCATGTTCAGCTTTGGATGCTCTATGTCTTCATTAATCTCAACTCCTGGTGACACCAAAAATGGACTTATTGATCTGCTTCCTTGGTCATGACACTCGCATCAGTGCAGTAGCTGCAGTGCCTATACCTATTCGTGTGAAGAAACTTAGGAAAACAAATAATGATCTACCCTTCACCGTTCCTAGCACCTATACATTCGGACTAATAAGGGTAACTCCTACCTGTCTGAACCCCGCTACGTGAAGAGAGTAAGTTGTCTTGCCTCCTCAAAACCTCTTCCGGTAAACCTCCGGGATAAGAGGAAAATCCAAAAGAGGAAAAAGAGTACGACGCCCGACTTGCCGTTTTTACATTCTGCAAGTGTGTGCCTCCCTCCCGTGTGTGTCTATCTATGTGCTTATTCTTAAACCAGTTGGATATTTGAATCAACTGCTTTCTGATTTTAGCCTGAGTTAAGGTTGAAGATGGTTTCTATTATCTCCCTTTCAGTAAAGAAGTTATGATCCCCAAACTCATAGCCCCATTTTGCTAAATGTCGTGCTGATGTAAGTGTGCCAGAGGCGGACTTCATTAGTGTGATATGCTTGTTCGCCTCTAGCAGCTGTTGAATTTTGGAGTTAATCCAGAAATGCTTCCAAGGACGTCTTGCTCTAGTTATTATGTTAAGTAGAGTGTGCTCTACTTCTATTCGTGTCTTCATCCTCTGCCTGGCGGTACAAAACTGGATTCCATTCAACACTGCTTCCAGCCCTTCATGGTGTGTGGAGGATATAGCTTTTGAAAATCCTTCAATATATACTCCATTCTGGGAAAGCAGTACCCTCTCAAACCGAATCTGCCCAGTGCTTGGTCCTTATAAACTGCCACTGATAGAATGTATGACTCTTGAGCAGAATTCTACTGGTGGGCTATTGCTTCATGCTGGAGTATTTGCCTTTCTACTTCCCTTCCATGCTGAATCGGTCTCATTGGCAAGTTGAAGCCTATGGCTGATAATATTGATATATCAGTTGGAGATTTTAAATGTGTTAGTCCAGCTCTCATTATTGTTTGTCTTTTCAGGAGCAATACTTGTCTTTCCACTAGCTCGGATGATACTGCTTCCCCTTGATATAGCTTTTACATCGTGCACCCATATGCTCCAATATATTGTAATAGGTATAGCTGATCTTAGCACTTTTATCGCACCTTGTCCATTGGATCCATGCCATAGAACTAGCCTCATGTCCATTGATACAATAGACACTCTTATTCCACACTTCATTTCGAACAATTCCCATAATTGCTGTGCTAGTTCACTATACGAGAATAGGTGTTCTACTGTTTCTTCCCTGGGAGCTCGTACACAACAGTGACACTTCGAAGCTAAGCTAATCCCAACCCTTTTGATGTTGGAATCTGTTGGTAATGCATTAAGGAGGATTCGCCAGACTAATGAACTCATTTTTACCAGAATATGTTTGCTCCAGATGCGCTTGAATTTATTGCATTTTGGTGCTTTGTGCGTATCACATTCCAGACTGAGCTGAAGGTAAAGATACCATCCTTAGCAGGTGTCCAAATTTGCGTGTCCCTTCCTTCATAGATCGGAGTTGCACTGATTTTAGCCCTTACGTCAGGAGGAAGGTCTGATCCATTCAGGCACCTTTGTTGATTACATAGCAGCTCCTCGACTACTTCATGTTTCGTGTGATAGTTCTGTTCGAGAGGCTCCATTTGAAACCATGTGTCCACTGTACACTCACCTTCGTACCAGTACTCACAAACCATAGTGTATGATCCACCATGATGTCCTTAACACTCAACATGCGCCTCCAAATGTATTAGCAGTGATCTCCATTCGGTGCTTCATGGTGGTCTCTTCCTTTACAATACTTTTGAGTCATATACTGAGACCAGAGTGATTCCCCTTGCCTGAAGTGCCACCATAGTTTCTTTGCCGCCACAATACTTATATCCTGTAGCCTCCTAATTCCCAAGCCTCCTTCCTCTGTTGGGAGGCTAATTCTTTTCCAAGCGACCCACTTCTTTCTTTGATGACCTTCTTCTACTCCCCATAGGAATTTCAAAAAGAGTCTTTCAATCCTTTGTATAATAGTTTTGTTTGAAGCCATTGCCATAACCTGATACATTGGGAGGCTCAGGAGTATATGTCGGATCAGAGTAATTTTGCTTCCCCTTGTCAAATATTTGCATGAACAGGATTCCAGACTATTTTGGATCTTCAAAATGAGAGAGGAGAAGGGACTTGATAACTTCCTTTGTATAAAGGTATTCCGAGATAGGTATGGGGAAAGAAGTTCTGCTTAAGTCCTATCCATCTTGTTATGTCGGCTATCAGCTCTGTCCCAGCTAGTTTATAGATGAAGTAGTTACTTTTGTGTATGTTAACCTTTTGTCCCGATATCCTCTCATACTCTTCAAGAAGAGTGAAAACCTCCTGAAGTGCTCTTTGAGTTCCTTTGGTGAACAGCAGTAGATCATCTGCGAAAGCAAGATGTGAGACGCTTTCGCATCCTTTCGGAGTTCTGTATGTACACCATCGCTTGGCTTTGATCAGTGAATTGAGTCCTATGCTTAATGCTTCTGATGCTATTATAAATAGTGTTGGGATTAGGGGATCCCCTTGACGGAGTCCCCTTGTTGAATTAAAATATCCATGTACCTGCCATTCCAATGTACCTAAAACCAATTGTTAGATATAATACGTCAAATCATATCTATAAAAATTTCAGAGAAGCTAAACTTTCTAATAACTGTAACTAGATGCAACCAAGAAATGCGATCAAACGCTTTGGCCATATCTAGTTTTATAGCTATATTTAGTCTATCCTTTCTCCTATCTAGAGAGTGTATAAGTTCTTGTGCAAGAAGTGTATTATCAGTAATTGATCTTCCCTTTACAAATCCGCTTTGGTTCCAAGATATGATATTGGGCAATATATCTGTCAGTCTTGTGGACAGTATCTTTGTGATGATCTTCCCCACATAATTGCACAAGCTTATTGGTCTTTGGTTTGCAATACAACTTGGATTATCAACTTTAGGTACTAGGCATAAAAAGGTTACAGTTGCTTCCCTTGAGAGTTCATTGCCTGCAAAAAAATACATAATCACTCTCATTAGATCTTCTTCAATAATGTTCCAGCAGCTTTGATAGAAGGCACTCGAGAAGCCATTTGGTCCCGGTGCACTTTCGTCATTCAGTGAGAATGCTACCCTTTTTACTTCCTCTATATCAGGCCAGACTGTAAGCGCAATGTTCATTTGCTCTGTCACAATTTGTGGGATGTTATTCAGCAGTAGAGAAGAGCATGTTGTCTCTTCTGCAGATAGCTGCTTTGTGAAGTGTTCTACTAGCAGTTTTGGGACTTCCTCAACACGTACATTTCTTTCATTTTCACCTGGAGAGAGAGAGTAGAGGATCTGTTTTGTTGAATTTGAACTATCTTGTGGAAGTAGGCAGTGTTCCTGTCCCCTTTCTTCAGCCGTTTGACCCTAGGCCTCTCCTTCCAATAGATTTCCTCTATAATCAGATGCTCCTTTACCCGGTTTTGAGCTTGTGCTAGTCTTAGTTGATCTTCCTCCCTTCCAGTTTGGTCGCTTATTGCTTCCAGTTCGGCTATATGTTCCTTAGTCTTCCGTATATTCTCAAACACGTTTCCATAAACCATTTTGTTCCATTCGCTAAGATATTTGCATAGTGCCCTCAGCTTTCCATAGAATAGCCAAATTGGATTAACCTCTTGAGTTGATTTAGACCAGCTTTCCAAAACAAGATTGCTGAAATCTAGATGGTTTAACCAGAATTTGTGGAACTGAAACCTCCCTGGAGACCTTGTGCCATAGCCTTCATTTCAAGCAGCAGAGGGGCATGATCAGAGCAAACACAAATTAGGTGTGTAATTTTTTACTTTGGACCCTCTATGAGCCAGCTTTCCGACAGCAATACCCGGTCTAATCTTTTCATAACCCTTGCTTCCCTTCTTCTGTTATTGCTCCAGGTAAATCTGTTGCCTGAGAAGCTTGCATCCGTGAGACAACAGTCTTGTATTGCCTTTATGAAATCTGAAGCTGATTGCAAGTTAATAGGCATTCCACCCTTTTTTTCCTCTGCGTGACATACCACATTGAAATCACCTCCTATTAACAAATGTTCTGAAACTGCGTTACATATCTGTCTCAATATCTGCCATAGGTCCCGTCTCTCCCTTCTTTTACAATTTGCATATATTCTTCCAATATAGTAGGTACCTGTTCTAGATCTGTGACAGGCTTGCAAAACTAAAACTTGCGGTGAGTCAATAAATATAGTACAATGTATAGTATTTTTTCACATTATTCATATAGTTCCTGCACCATTAGCTATGCCATTAGAGAATTTCAGTCTCTTTTCTAACTAATCCATTCTTTCCTTTCTTACTTTTGGCTCTAGTAGAACTATGAATTCTAGATTATGCAGTTTAACTAGTCGGATTAGACGTCTCTGGGAAGGAGCATTACCCACTCCTCTTATATTCCAGATTAATCCTTTAGACATTGCTTTGATAGATTTCTTTTTGGGTATCTAGAGTTATTTATAGCTGGCTTTTGAGTCTGATTTTGGACAAGGTAATCTTCCCTAGCTTTGAACTCCTTCATTTTCTGAGATCTTTTATATCTCCTAGTTTTGTAAGCTGTAAATTCCTCTTCTGAGTTGCTACGTTCTTCTGCACTTTGCCATAATTTATTACTTTTTGGAGGAGACTGCCTTTCTTCATTTTCAGACATAGTGTTTAATCTTGTGGCTAATGAGGGAGATCCAATTCGTAAATCCACGATTAAAGATTTTATGGGGATCATCTCATCGTTAGGTGATGGCCTACAGTAATTTAGTTCACTTTCCAATTCATCTATTACTATGTTTGAAGTTGGGTCGGTTGAGAGTTCTTGTAGTTCTGCTAGTTCCCTCTTACTTGTATCTTCTAATGCTTCACATTGTGTTATGCTTTTGCAAGTCTGCTTTTTTTAGCTCTTTTCTCTTAGATTTAGATCCTGTTCTAGAACCTGTTTTACTATCACATTGATTAGAGTGCTCAGCTACAGATGAGGTTTGGCTTGGGTTTGGGTTTAGGGGGGCTCACTGAAGCACATTGATTCTGATTTTCATTGAGTACTATTTCATGGTTTCTAGGAATTCCTTGCTCTGATAGTATATCATTAACAAGGCTTGATATTGTTTCTGGGTGCTGTTGATATAGCTTTTGAATCGCTTGGTTGATTACTTTTTCTGATAGAATTATTTCCGGTCTTTCTGTTGCATTTAAATTCGTTTGAATCATGGTTTGAGCAGGAAGGTAGATAGGAGCATTGGCATTAAGGAAAGAGTTAGCTTTGGACATAGTATTACTAGGTTCTTGCATTATTTCCTTTTCTGCACTTTTATCTATATCCTTACGTAAAACTACACTAGCTTCAGTCTCTTTTGGGTCATTTGCTAGTCCTGATTCCCTATTTTTGGGGTTAATGTCTATAATCAAGTCATTTAGAGGGTTCAAGGACTTTCCTGCATCTTCCAGATCATCTTCTATTCTCGGCTGGTTATCCAATACAGTAACAATTTATACATTATCTAAGGCAGTATAATCAGAAGACATACCAGTAGCTGTATTGTTAAGGATAGTGGACTTACCTGCAGAGGGAATCGTACCGGTTGATTCCCTCATTTCTGTAGCTTGCTGAGGCTAATTATTCTTCTTCTCTAGTTCTAGTCTAACCTCTGTCCTCATTGGGAGGTTACTTGAAGAAGGTAGGTCCTGGATCACTTGTTTTTTGATAGGCCTATAAACCTTCTTTGCTTTTCCTTTGTTCTTCATTGGGAATCTGATTATCTCTTTAACTGATTTGTCACTTGAGGGTCTTCGCCTGAAGAGATCTCTGTTTATCCCTTTTTGGTTCATCTATAGCATTTGTAGCTTCCGGTCATGTTCTTTCTCCATTATTCTTGTGCTCAGGCAACTTAGGTTAGCTAGTTCTACAATCCTTTTCAAGATGGCCCTTTCTCATACACTTCTGGCAGTAGGGTGGAATGTACTCGTATTTAACCTCTTGTTCTATCCCCTGTCCATTCCTCTTGAGCCATATTCTCCTCGGTGGTTCCTCTAGCAGATTAAGCTCAATACAGATTCTAGCTTTGCTGGGTCTCTACAAGGTAATCGTGGACTGATCTAGCATTACCGGAGTACCTACCATTGTCGCGACCATGCCTATGCTTTCTTTGTCGAATAGATAGATGGGGAGATTTGGGAACGATATCCATACCATGGCAATATGTGGTTCGGCATCATTCTAAAAGTCCACTGTCCACTTGAAAATGCGCATAGTATATCCTTGGATGGACCATGATTCCCTCAACCATATTCGTCTTCTATCTTCGTCATTCTGAAATCGGAGAAGAAAATGGCGCTGGTCTATCAGACCAACCGAGAAATTCAACTTCAATCCGATTTCAGTGATTGCTTTTCGGATCATATCAATAGATGCCCGTAGCTAAATTCACCAGCTAGGGCATTTTGAAACGGTGCTGATAGAAATTCAACGGACTCCTCTAAAAATGTGATTTCTGGCTCTCCTTTCCATTTCGATACAGTAGCAGATAATTTGGGTCGATTGGGGATAGGTTTCGCAAAGTTCGTTTGCAGAGCAGAAGTAAAAGATTTGTTGGGTACCTGGGCCTGGTTGAGATCAAGTAGTACGGTGGCTGCCATTGCTGGCACCACCGTCGTTTACGTGCCCTTTATTATGCCTTTTGATTCGTTGAATCCGCCGACGGCCGAGGAAATAGTAGGTGGGATTAGGTATTTCGTAGATCACTTTTCAGTGTGTGTTTTTTGCACCTACAAGGCACGTAGTAAGCGCGTGAGTTTTTTTCTTATGTTTTATTCATCTCTATTAGCCCTCCTTGATTTAATGTGTTTGTGAAAAAAAATCTGTATTAGCATCGCCCAACCTAATCCAATCAATCCTTGCCTTTTGTCCGTGTGTACTTTCCTCTCTAACTTCCAAAGTGTTTGATTCTTTCTTTGATCCTTAGGATGTTTGCATGTTCAGGTAGGGGTTCCTGACTTTATGGTGTTTGTTTTAACTCAAGCCATTTTGGTTTTGAGGTCACTCAATTCCCTCTTTTCCCTCCCAGCCACCCCTTTCTCTGTTCCACTGTGATCTCTCTTTTCGCAGCATTTTTATCTTTTCCTTCATGACAAAACTTTTGTAGCCAGTTATCACTGTATTTTGCCATACAAACTCAACCAATTCATTGTATTCCTCTATTTTGAGCCAATGATCTAGGACTTTCAATGGCTTTACACCCCAATTTCTGTCATCTTTGCTTAGCAGTACCGGGTAGTGGTCTGTAATGCTTCTATCAAGACTCGTTTGGGTCCTTCCTCCATCATGGAACCATATATTGTTCATCAAAAATCTGTCTAGACAACTCATTGTCTGTAGGGCGATGGGTATTATAATATTATGTGAATGGAAAATTGGTGAAGATCAGGAATTAGTTGACATTATATCTCGTATTGCTGTGCAGAAACAATAGAAGGATCGGTGGACATGTCAGGAGGTAAAATTTGGAAAATATGAAGTGAAACAGGCAGCAAGCAACATGATAGAAATGACAGAAGAACCATATGACGAGGAGCTGGTGAACAATATCAAGACACTATGGCATAAGCTCGCTCCCAAGAAAGTCTCGATCTTCTGCGGGAGAATGCTGCAAAATAGATTGCCAACATTATACAATCTGCATAAGAGAGATATAATTAGAGATGAAAACACGACGGCATGCATTTTATGTGATACAAGTATGGAAACGGAACACCATTTATTTGAAACCTGTGGCTATTCAACGGAAATGTGGGGATCAGTGGTACAATGGATAAATGAACCAACTGTAACAGGTTCACATAGACTGGAGGATTTTGTGGCAAGCAAGCCGGTTGGAGTTGGTAAAGATGTGTGGATTGTCATCTGGATGGCTGTGAGTTGGATGGTTTGGATGAACCGGAATGAAAGACATTTTTCTGAAAGTCAAGTAGAACCAGCAAAAGCTTTAGTCAAAGTGCACACGACTAAGTGGAACTGGATCAAGGTAATGGCTGTGAAAGATACATTTTTTGTATGAAATATGGGAATGGATGCGAGATCTGATTCATTGTCTTACGGGTTGTAAATGATGTAGTCTTACGGGTTGTAAATGATATAGCCGTAAGAAAATGCTGTAATTATTTTGTGATATAAATGTTTTACTTAACAAAAAACTAGGGGGGAGAGTTTTAGATATTCCATGAATTAGCCGGAATCTCGCATGAGCATGAGACTTTTGGTTTCGTGTGCAAAATTTTTTCAGCAACTGTTTTAATTCTGTCAATAAGTGATGAAAATAACTTGAAATTATGCTTACCCTAACAAGAAGAGTTTGAGAAATTCATGTAGATAAATTAGCCAGAATCCCGCATGACATGAGACTTTTGGTCTCGTGTGTATAAGTTTTTTTTATTGATGCTTTCAATTTCATCAATAAGTGATGCGAATAACTTGAAATTACGTTCTTCATAATAATAGTGTACAAGAGTCGATCTGTAATATATTGTTGTGGTATTTGTGATTAATTTGATACGTTATCTTTTTTCGGTCACTTTTAATCCATTAAATTAATATGAAGGACCACTTTTGATATTCTCATGTAAATAAGGTTCACCATCGCTCATGATTTTTATTTTGTCGTAGTTATCACTAGGCCTGTCGATCGATCGATTTTGATACCGACCGATCGACTGCCGCTACCGACCGACCAGTGGTCGGTAGTTGAATTTCGGTACCGCTATCGGTAACGGAAGTTGTGCGGTTGCAACCGTTGCGATAAACGACGTGCGGTTACCACGGTAACCCCAGGATTTTGATCAGAAGCTTCTTGAAGTTTTTTTGCTGTAGTTTTTAGAAGTTTTTTGTACCTGGGGAGCCCGAATTCGCCTCCATCTTCATATTACCCCTCGGCACCGCACATGCTGATTTTTTTCGCCACTAGCACCGGCTCCAAGAACCGGATTTTTGGTGACAAACCAGTGGTTGGGTTGGGGCTGTTCGGTGAACCATTTGAGCTACAATTGCTTAACGGAGCTGAACAACAAGCCTTGAACAGAAATAAATCCAGGAAAAAATTGAATACTACCAGACTCCAAACCAAGAGATTCCGAGAAGAATGACTGAAATTGAGCTCTTTGTACATCGGTCGCCCATGCCGTCGGGCGGTTGGACAAGAGGAGCCGGCAGCAACAGCAGCGCGAGCGGGCGTCGACGTCGCGGTCGGACAGTAGCTAGGTGAAGGCGTGCGGCTCGGTGAATGAAATCAGGCAGATTTTAATTGTAAAGACTAAAGTAAACCAGACGCAAACCTATTTCATTTAAACACGGTACTGCCGCTGCATACTACTGAGTATCGACCAACAATTCGCTCGCCTCTGCTTACTACCGAGTGTCCCTGCAAGGAAGATGATATGGAGAGTGAAAATTTGGGCTTGAAAAGCATAATAACACATTTGGCAGCATACCATAGGTTAGGGAGTGACCCCACAATTAATTGTCATCCAATAATGTGTTACCATATATTTTTCTTGTTGTTTTCATTCCCATATTTTCACTCTCCTTATTTTTTTTCCTCAAATTTAGTACCAAAACTGCAACCGTCAAAGGTGTCGGTTCCGACACGTGCAATTGTCGGGCAGACTTAATTACCACATAAAAAAACTAAAATTTTAAAAATATGAGTTTTTTACTCAAAAATGTTTGATCAATTTCAGTTAACGATATCAAAATCTATATTTTAGGAGTACAATTGACTAGAGTGTGAGCAAATGCAGGCAATTAACATGTCAAACTATTTACCTACAAAAAAAACATGTCAAACTATTGAAAAAAAACGTAAATACATTTTTTTTAAAATCGTCGATAGATGTAAAAAGAGGTTCTATTCTATCTACCTGCCGATCGAAAGAATTTGACAATTGGAAAGGAAAGTAAGTGTGGGGCCAGTTAATGTAGAGCACAACTCACCGAAATAAGGGCCCCACCGTACGGCATTCTGTCTCCACGAATTCTCAAATCCTCAGCATAATTGGGATAACAAATGGAGGATCTTTTGGCATATTACATTATAAAAATCTTTGGGCGACCAATATTAATTATCGAATGAATGTGTTATTTGTGAAATTTTGATCGTCATTGTTAAATCTAAGTGTTGGATTACAATCTTGACAGTCATAATTAAAATTCTATAAATAATTCATTAATTCACCACCTAACGTTCGACACTGTAAGTTTACTTTATCACATCAATTTTGACATTTCCCCTTTATTCTCTCGACTTCTTGAAGTCTCCGTAGCTTCAATTGAGTTTCTTGTCACCTCATTTTATCTATTCTGATTGTGTGGGCTTCTTTTGCCTTTTTTCGATATATTTTAGCATTATATGACTCATTAGCTCCAATTGCCCGGAAGGGCGTGGGTTTCGCCACTGACCTCTTATGGGCTCTGTTTGTTGGGCCCAATCTTCATTCCTTGTTTACCTTCCAGCCGGTCTGCTAAGAATTCATATGTGCATTAACTTGATTTCGATGCTCCCGACTCTCGAATTTCCCCCCTCTCATAAACTCGTTCAAGAGGCTTGGGGTCAAATGTTCTCGTGCCCAGTTCATAATTGAGCCTAGTAGGATTCTCAATTGGGCTCTACTTCTCAATTTCGACCTTATGATTTCCCACATCCATAATCTCCAGAATATCGCTGGCCAATTCATAATTATGTTTCTTTAATCTAGCTACGGCTCCATGAGAGGTTGCTCGATTTGAAACATCGCTCCTGATGCTTCTCGTGAATGGGAATTTTGGGAAAATTTGCGTCTTTGCCCCATTTTTTCGACTCACTTGCTAAATTGCCTTGCCGCGCAGCTTGTATCCGCGCGGAAGCAAATCCGCATATATTCCATCCGCGTGGGCGTATTCCCGCACAAGGAAGAAGCAGGAATACCTTGGCCGCGCGGATGCAACCCGTGCGGCCACCGCTATATAAAGCCCCCCACCCCCTTCTTTTTCAACACCACAAATCAATAACACATCTGTAATTGGCAAGGAAG
>JAOYMZ010004404.1:0-23565 GCA_025802335.1 Pinguicula primuliflora | reverse complement strand
ATGGGACCAGAAGAATGCCAAACTCAACCACATTGACTTCATCACTGATAAATGGCATAAGACTGTAGAAATATAATAAAAAAAACCTAACCCTAGCAATCTGAAATGGAAGGGGAAAAGGTAAGAATTTGGCTTACCCAAGACGAAAAGACCGATGACGACCTACGCCGTCGACTTTCCAGCGGAATGGCGACGTGATTCCGATTTTGCCGTTCGGGTCGTCGTTGCGGAAAGAAAGGGAATGAAGTGAAAATCGTGAAAATCGATTTGTTAAACGTGTACGTATGAGGGTAAATTAGTAATTTTGTATTGCGGGATAAATTCGGGTCTCCATTAACCCTTCTGCCAGGACGGACAAAATGGCTTGCGATGTCCCGCGATTGTCCCTGCCCGGGGAGTAAACCCTGGGCAGACCATTTTAAAAAACTCGGATACCAAACGGTATGGTGACCGGGACAACTCCCAAATCCCTCAATTAATCATACTAAACCTGGATACCAAACTGAGCCTAAGATGCCACGTTGTGGCAGTGGAGGGAAATTTCTAAATCAGAAAAATTACTCAAAGAAGAAGAATTGAAAAATAAAATAATAATAATAATAATTAGTAAGAATGGGAAAAAAATTGTATTATCAGTGTCATTAATTTCTGAAAACAAAGCATCGCATTTACTGAACTGAAAATCAAATACAAGATAGCACTTTAGTCGAAAGACCAACCATTGTGTCTCAATTGGAGGTGAAAACAAATCACAAGAAAAGCAGTAACTACAACTGAGACTGATCTATATGAAACTAGAAAGAAAAAAGAGGAGATGCAACCATATAATACTTCATTCACTTCCAGCGCGAGCTCAGATATCGTCCAGATTAATGCAATCCAAATCCTCATACTCCTCATCCTCATCCTCGTGCTATCAACTGCAGCGGCAAATTCATGGGAATGTGGCTCATTTGCACGGTTAATTAGTGTTGAAAAATATATGCATTTCATAAGAATTCTACTAATTGATGAAATAAAGAATACTATGAAATGATATATTGTATTTGGGTGAATGAAAATTGATACCCAAGAATAAAATATAATATTTGTGATTTTATTCTCAATTAATATATATATATATTGTAATCTCGTTAAAATACTATAAGGTGAAGAGGTACACATTTTCGAATGAGTACACATTTTCGAATGAGTACACATTTTGGAATGAGTACACATTTTCGAATGGGTACACTTCGAAATGGTATATTCTCCATCTATAAAAGGAGGATCATCTCATGCTTGAAGAGTTACATACATACAAAAACACATTGTGTTTTGGATTCAAGTTGTGTGTTTTCTTTGATCCATTTCTGTTTTGAGTCATTAGTGATAGAAGGAAGACATTATTCGAGTTCGCTGGAATAGCGCAACTGTACTGAGTTTAGCTATTCTACTTTGCTGTATTGCACGAGACGAATGTCTAAGATCTTAAGGCACTGAGGAGAGGATGAATTTGTCTTAAAGAAACTATAGTTCACAAGCCTCAGATTAAATCTTATAGTTTTCTGCAATCTTAAACTGTTATTTCCTTAGCCCATTTCTCGCAATTTATTTCTCTATTTTATTAGGGACTAACAGTTTGTTTTTTGCAAAAAATTGAATATACAAAGTTTGACATAAAGGAACAATAATATCGGTTCCTTTGATTTTCAAAATATGCTTGCATGTCGTTGTTATGGCAAAAATTACATGATTTCGTGAATGTGGAATTCATTAGAGATGCATGTCTAATTGTTTGCTATATTTATATGCACATGTATGTTACATGATAGTATATATTCGAGAAATTACTTGTGATAGTGGAAATTGCATGATTTGAAATTTGTGTACTTTAGATCTAATTTACTTGGTCTATTGTATTTATTATTATTTCCATCAACTATATATTCAAGATTATTAATATTTGAGTTTCTTGAATTTTAGAAAAATGGCAATAAGGATGATGGAACTAATGATGGATTGCCTAATGTTGGAGACCCTTCCAACCAACCACTTGGACAAGTTGAAGTCTCGTTGGGTGCTCTAAATATTGAAGGCTCATTTGAAAAGAATGGTCTAGGGAAAACATCAATTCCGAGGATTCCGATAGCTTCTCACGTGACATCTATTCCTATGAGTCACAATGGAAAATCGAAAAAATTTACCGGATCCAATTTTAAAGTGTGGCAACAAAAGATATTATTTTTATCTTACTATGTTGAATCTTGCAAGATTCTTGAAAAATGATCCTCCTACTGTTAAAGAGGATGAATTGGATGAACAATCATTTACTGCAATTGATGCATGGAAGCATTCAGTATTCTTTTGTCGGAATTATATATTGAATGGCTTGTTTGATACTTTATACACTTTGTATAGTGTTAGAAAGACAGCCAAAGATTTATGGAATGCTTTGGAGCACAAGTATAAATCTGATAATGCTGGTGCAAATAAATTCTTGATTGCCATGTACTTGAATTTTAAGATGGTGGGCACTAAGACTGTTGTAAGTCAAGTACAAGAACTTCAGATGATTTTTCATACATTTACTGCAAAAGGAATGATGATGAGTGAAAGTATCCAAATTGGTTCTGTTATTGAGAAGTTAGCTCCTTGGATGGGTAAACGTGCGTATCCAATGAAAATACAATTAACTGTTTTAGGACATATTTTCATTTTCTTTGGTAATGGTGTTGCTACCTTATCGAGACACCCCTACATTTTTAAGTATTTATAGGAAGGTATTCTTCCTTTCCATAATTTGTAGGGGGTCTTTTCAACTTTCTTACGGTGTACCTTATTTAAAATGTAATTTGCTGAAAGCACAGCTTTCCCCAACATGCTATGTGGTGAACCAAAACTGATTAATATTGAGTTCATCATTTCTTTCAAGGTCTTATTTGTCATTTCCGCAATCCCATTAGATTATGGAGAGTATGGGCCAGTGACCTCGTGAATTATTCCATGTTGGACACAAAATGCTCCAAATGGTTCTACATATTCATCCCCACCGTCACTTTGAACCATCTTAATTTTGTTATTAAGTTGGTTTTCTACTTCTTGCTTAAAGAATAAATTTCTCTATAGACTCATCTTTACTTTTCATCATCAAATAAATATAACAATACCTTGTATTGTAATGATGAAAGTAATGAAGTATTTGTTACCACCCATTGTTTGGACAAATTTTAAATCACATACATCAGTGTGAATTAATTCAAGGGATACAGTTTTTCTTTCAACTGATTGGAACGATTATCTTGTCAACTTTGTCTCGACACAAGTTCTACATTTGTGTTTGGAATCTATATTGAATTTAGGTACGTGATTGAGGTTAATTAATCTACGCAATGTATTATAATTAATGTGTCATAATCTAAGATGCTATAGATTAGACGACTCAATCATGTAAACGGAAGAAGTTGTAACATGTTCATTAACATGAGGCTTGATAGCCATTACATTCATCTTCCACAAGTTGTCATCACAAACATACCATTTTCCAATGAAAATATCTTGTTTGGATAAAACAATTTTGTTGGACTTGAGCACCATCTTGAATCCATGCTGACTCAATAGTGTTCCAGAAATCAGATTCCTTCTTAAGTCAGACACAAACAGTATATTCTGCAACTTGACTTCTTTTTCTGAAGTCATTTTCAGGAATACAGTTCCAATCCCCCCAACATCAGAAGTGGCGTGGTTCCCCATATAGACCTTTGCTCCATTTTTCATGGTTAACTTAGAGAAAGCATACTTGATACCACATAGATGCTTTGTGCTCCAGTGTCTAGGTACCATGCCTTGGGATTAATATCCACTATGTTCATCTCAGAAATCATAACACAAAAGTTTACCCCAAACTCATTCATGACATTTGCTTCATGATATCTTTGCTCTTCTCCTTAGGCAGTCTACAATCAGATGCCTTGTGCCCAAATTTACCACAATTGTCACATTTACCAATAAATTATGGTTTCTTGACAACTCCCCCTTTTGGTCATAATTTAGACCTAGGATTGAACTTCTTGTACTTGCTCTTATCGAACTCAACCATATTAGCTTTGGCAGCATTGACATTGACAGTATTGGAAGCCTTTTTTTATCAATATCCTTGTTGTCTTCTTCAATGTGATAAATGTGTCTGCATCAAATCTACTGAACAATGATATGTAATGCTATGTCTATATGTAGATGATATACTAGTTATGGGCAACAAAGATTGAATGATAAAATCAACCAAAGACTTGTTGAACTCTAGTTTTGATATGAAAGATATGAGTTTGGCAGATGTAATTTTAGGGATTAAAATTATAAGAACGCTAAATGACATCATATTAAGCAGTCATACTATGTTGAAAAGATTCTTGACAAATTTAATAAGGATGATTCTAGTTTGGCTAGAACTCCGATTGATATAAGTCAACATTTGCCCAAGAATAAATAAGAGAGTATTACTCAAATAGAATATGCTAGAGTTACAGGCGGTCTTATGTACTTAATGAGTTGTACAAGACCAGACATTGTCTATACGGTTAGTGTATTGAGCAGATTCACGAGTAATTGCAAAAGTGAACATTGAAAAGCAATCACTAGAGTACTGAGGTATCTAATATATACTCGTGACTATGGACTACATTATACCAGAGATTCCGTTGTGTTAGAAGAATACACTGATGCAAGTTGGATCTCTGACATACAAGAATCCAAAGCTACTAGTGGATATGTTTTCACTATTGGAGACAGAGCTATTTCTTGGAAATCAGTTAAACAAACCGTAATAACCAGATCAACAATGGAATCTGAGTTTGTGGCATTGGATAAATGTATCGAAGAGGTTGAATGGTTATGCAATTTTTTGGAAGATATTCCAGATTGGCCAAAATCGATATCGGCAATATGCATACATTGCGATAACCAATCTACAATTGTTAGAGTTTACAATGTGTTATATAACGGTAAATCAAGACATATATATCGTCGACATAATTCCGTTAGACAACTAATCTCAACTGGAGTTAGCACTATAGACTTTGTGAAGTTAAAGAATAATATAACAGATCCGCTAACCAAAAGGATTAAATCGAGATCAAGTTGAAAAGACATCGAAAGGAATGTGTTTAAAGCCTATTGAAAAATAAGATTGTTACAAAGGAAACCCAACCTAGTTGATTGGAGATCCCAAGGTCTAGGTTTAAAGGGATAACTTACCTGTAACAACCTTGGTAGTTCACTGTGGAGGTATAAACCTCTAATTCATTCCTAATGTCAAACAGTGATATCCATAGGAAAGTTAAGCAATTTGGCTTTTAATGATTCTTATGCTTCGAAAATTCGAGGCGAGTGTTCCGAGCAGAGTAATGCGAGTTACTCTTAATTAAGTGATCACCTCTATGTGAGAGAGAAAATGGGCCACTTCTAAAGAAAATTGTGGGGGCTAAATTATCTAAAAACTCTCACAGAACCAGGCGTATGTTCAGGGCCAAAATAGAAATAAATCATGAGAATCACAACAGTGTCGGGAAGATATTTATGTAAATTGTATTATTCGTTTACACTAACGGCGGAACAGTTCAAGAACATAACGTCTACTGATCAACTAGTAAAATTGATACAACTTCGCAAAGAAAGGTTCAAAGGGTAACACCTACCTATCCTATGCAGGTATTGACCGCATAAATCTATCACCAAGCTTGGAGTCTTTATTTTTAGTAACAATTTCATTCATGTGGGGGATTGTTGGAAAATACATGCATTTCATAAGGATTCCACTAATTGATGTGATAGAGATTACTATGAAATGATATATTGTATTTGGGTGAATAAAAATTGATACCCAAGAATAAAATACAATATTTGTGATTTTATTCTCAATTAATGTATATAATATATATTGTAATCTCTTTAAAATAGTATAAGGTGAAGGGGTACACGTTTTCGAAGAGATACACATTTTCGAAGAAGTATATATTTTCGAATGAGTACACATTTTCGAATTGGTATACATTTTCGAAATGATACATTTTTCATCTATAAAAGGAGGATCCTCTCATGCTTAAAGATTTACATACACACAAAAACACATTGCGTCTAGCATTCAAGTATTGTGCTTTCTTTGGACCCTTTCTATTTTGAGTCCTTGGTGATAGAAGGAAGACATTGTTCGAGTTCGGTAGAATAGCGCAGCCGTGCCGGGTTTAGCTATTCGTACTATGTTGTATCTTGGGAGACGAACTTTCAAGATCTCAAGACACCGAGGAGCTGACAAATTTGTCTTAAAGAAACTGTGGTTCACAGGCCTTTGAGTAAACCTTATAGTTTTCAGCAATCTTAAACTGTTATTTTCTTAATATCCATTTCTAACAAGTTATTTGGTGCAGATTGACTAACAAAGTTAAACAAGAAGTATATGGGTGCATGCAAGGAAATATTGTTCCAAACAGTATTTCTCTAACAATTATTTGCTGGCCATTTGCAACCAGGGTCTGGATCAATTCGTGGTTTAGTCTCACTTTGCGGCAGTGATGGAACTTCTCCTGTTATGCTTCAATTCTAGCTTTTACAATCCCACGGACCACCACATTCATCTGCTTGTATGAAGCATCAGCTTCCCTTACCTTCACACGGAGTTCACTTCTCATATTCCATACACCTTGCCTGCTGTGATAAGACGCCTAAGTTGATTAGTAGTTTCTTCAATCTCAGTTGTTGCTTCGTCTTTCTTTCTTGCGGCTTGAGCTTTCCTTATTTCCAAATCTCTAATATTTTTAACTATTTGGTTAATGTACATTGTCATGATGAAAGAAAAAAAATGATTGATGTGATGTGAATAAAAAAAATTACACACTCCTATTTATAAAGATAGATATAAAATAAAAAATATATAAAATATTATAATGTGTGTTCACGTTAACATAATCAAATTATACAAGTATAGAATCAAAATGTATGATAAAAAATTGGGCCCATTAATTGTACACATAAATTGAAAGGATTTTATGCAATTATCATAGGAAAATTTGGAAATCACTCTATAAATCAACAAATGAAATTTGTATATTAAAATAAAAAAATGAATTCAGAATATAATACGACGCCACATTGCGACAGTGGAGGGAAATTTCATAATCGGAAAGATTAAACAAAGAAGAAGAATTTAAAAAATAAAATAATAATAATAAGTAAGAAGAGAAAAAGAATTGTATTATCAGTGTTATTAACTTTTGAAAATAAAGCACCGCATTTACTAAACAAAAATCAAATACAAGATAACATTTTAGCCAAAGGATCAACCATTGTGTCTCAGTTGGGGGTGAAAAGAAATCGCAAGAAAAGCAACAACTACAACAGGGACTAGTCTATAAGAAACAAGAAAGGAAAAAAAGGAGATACAACCATACGATGTTTCATTCACTTCCAGCTGCGAGCTCAAATGTCATCCGGATCAATGCAATCCAAATCCTCATACTCCTCATCCTCTTCACCCTGAGGGGGAGCGATAACCAGGGCCTTAAACCTCTCAGTAGCTGCAGCAAGTTCATGGGAGTGTGGCTCATCAACACGGTCAATTAGCCTGCAGTCAGGGTCTGGATCAATCCGTGGTTTAGTCCCACGTTCTGGTATTGATGGAACTTCTTCTGTTATGCTTCAATTCTAGCTTTTACAACCCCACGGACCTCCGCATTCATCTGCTTGTATGAAGCAATAGCTTCCCTCTCCTTCACACGGTGCTCATTCCTCATGTTCCAGACACCTTGCCTGCTGTGATAAAGATGCCTAAGTTGGTTAGTAGTTTCTTCGATCTCCTGCTGCTTCAGCTTTGTTTCTTGCTGCTTGAGCTTTCCATATTTCCAAATCTTTAATATTTTCAACAATTTGGTTAACGCACATTGCCAAGATTGAAAGAGAAAAAAATAGATTGATGTGATGTGAATAAAAAACTTACACACTCCAATTTATAGAGATCTCAAATCAAAATATACAAAATATTATAATGTATGTTCACGCCAACAAAATCAAGATGTACAAGTAGAGAATCAAAATATATGATTAAAAGTGGGCCCATTAATTGTACATAAAAATTGAAAGGATTCAATGCAATTATTGTAGGGAAATTTTGATATCACTCTTTAAATAACTAATGAGATTTTTATATTATAACCAAAAAATAAATCTGAATATAATAAGATGCCACATTACAGCAGTGGAGGGTAATTTCCAAATCAGAAAGATTAATCAAAAAGGAAGAATTGAAAAATAAAATAATAATAATAAGTAAGAAGAGGAAAAAATTGTATTATCAATGTTATTAACGGCTGAAAACAAACAATTACATTTAATAAACTGAAAATTAAACACAAGATAACACTTTAGATGAAAGACAAACCATTCTGTCTCAATTGGAGGTGAACAGAAAGCGCAAGAAAAACAGCAACTACAACTGAGACTGGTCTATAAGAAACTAGAAAAAAAAACAAGGAGATACAACCATACAACGCTTCATTCACTTCCAGCTGCGAGCTCAAATATCGTACAAATCAATGCAATCCAAATCCTCATACTCCTAATTCTCATCCTCACCCTCCGGCTATCAACTGCAACAGCAAGTTCATGGGAGTATGGCTCATCCGCACGGTCAATTAGTTGCTGGTCATCTGCAGCCAGGGTCTGGATCAATCCGTGGTTTAGTCTCACGTTGCAGCAGTGATGGAACTTAAAAAATAGGAATTTTAAAAATAAAATAATAATAATAAGTAATAAGAGGAAAAGAATTGTATTATCAATGTTATTAACTTTTGAAAACAAAGCATCACATTTACTAAACTGAAAATCAAATACAAGATAACACTTTAGCTAAAAAATCAACCATTGTGTCTCAGTTAGGGATAAAAGAAAGCGCAAGAAAAGCAGCAACTACAATTGAGACTGGTCTATAATAAACTTGAAAGAAAAAAGAAGGAGATACAACCATACAACGTTTCATTTACTTCCAGCTACGAACTCAGTTATCGTCCGGATCAATGCAATCCAAATCCTCATACTACTCATCCTCCTCATCATCCTGAGGGGGAGCGATATCTAGGGCCTTGAACCTCTCAACTGCAGCATCAAGTTCGTGGGAGTGTAGCTTATCAACACGGTCAACTAGGTTGCAGTCAGGGTCCGGATCAATCTATGGTTTAGTACCACGTTCTGGTATTGATGGAACTTCTTCAGTTATGCTTCAATTCTAGCTTTTACAACCCCACAGACCTCCGCATTCATCTGCTTGTATGAAGCAACAGCTCCCCTCTCCTTCACATGAAGTTCATTTCTCATGAAGTCCAGACACCTTGTTTGCTGTGATAAAGACGCCTAAGTTGATTAGTAGTTTCTTCGATCTCAGTTGTTGCTTTAGCTTTCTGTCTTGCTGCTTGAGCTTTCCTTATTTCCAAATCTCTAATATTTTTAACTATTTGGTTAAGGTACATTGTCATGGATGAAAGAAAAAAAGTGAGTGATGTGATGTGAATAAAAAAACTTACATACTCCTATTTATAGAGATATCGAATCAAAATATATAAAATATTATAATTTGTGTTCATGCCAATAGAATCAAAATATACGAGCAGAGAATCAAAATGTATGATAAAAAATTGGGCCAATTAATTGTACACAAAAACTGAAAGGATTTATGCAATTATTGTAGGGAAATTTTGATATCACTTTATAAATCAAAAATGAGATTTTTATATTAAAATCAAAAAAATGAATTCTGAATATAATAAGATGCCACGTTGGAGCTCCGGCTCTGGTTCTAGGTGGAGGCGGCCAGAATCTTTGGGTTTTGCTCGTCTTGATTCGTTCGGATCTCTACGTGTGAGTCTTCGCAATCCCCCTGTGTTGGTGATGCCTCGTTTGCCGGAGTTTTTGCCCTGGTGGGCGGATCCTCAGGCACCCGCTCTTCGTCCGCCGGTCGTATGTTGCCAAGCACTTCTGGTGGATCTTGCTTAGCTTCCCTACGGGCACGTCTATCATGTATATTGCATTTGAGACTCGATCTGTTTGTATGGTTATAGGTGCTATGTATGTGCTGCTTAGATTTGACACGTTGAGTTTCTTTAATGGAGATTATATAGTTGTTGTCTAAAAAAAGATGCCACGTTGCGACAAGTGCAGGGACATTCAGAATTGGAAAAATTAACCAAAGAAGGAGAATTTAAAAAATAAAATAATAATAATAATAAGTAAGAAGAGGAAAACAATTATATTATCAGTGTTATTAACTTCTGAAAACAAAGCATCGCATTTACTAAACTGAAAATCAAATACATGATAACACTTTAGCCAAAAGACCAACGATTGTGTCTCAGTTTGGGGTGGAAAGAAAGCACCAGAAAAGCAGCAACTACAATTGAGACTGGCCTATAAGAAACTAGAAAAAAAGGAGATACAACCATAAAACGTTTCATTCACTTCCAGCTGCGAGCTCAGATATCGTCTGGATCAATGCAATCCAAATCCTCATACTCCTCACCATGAGGGGGAGCGGTAACTAGGACCTTGAATCTCTCAACTGAGCAAGTTCATGGGAGTGTGGCTCATCAACACGGTCAATTAGTCTGCAACCAGGCTATGGATCAATCCGTGGTTTAGTCTCACGTTCTGTTACTGATGGAACTTCTTCTGTTATTCTTCAATTCTTGTTTTTGCAACCCCACTGACCTCCACATTCGTCTGCGTGGATGAAGCAACAACTTCCCTCTCCTTTACACAAAGTTCATTTCTCATGGTTTAGACATCTTGCCTGCTGTGATAAAGACGCCTAAGTTGATTAGTAGTTTTTTTCGTTCTAAGTTGCTGCTTGAGCTTTCTTTCTTGTTCTTTGAGCTTTCCTTATTTCCAAATCTCTAATATTTTTAACTATTTGGTTAAAGTACATTGCCATTGTTGAAAGTAAAAGAAGTGATTGATTGATGTGAATAAAAACACTTACACACTCCTATTTATAGAAATCTCAAATCAAAGTATATAAATTATTATAATATATGTTCATGCCAACAAAATCAAAATGTACAAGTAGAGAATCGAAATATATGATAAAAAGGTAAACCCGTTAATTGTACAAAAAAACTGAAATGATTTTATGCAATTATTGTAGGAAAATTTTGATATCACTCTATAAATCAACAAATGAGATTTTTATATTATAATCAAAAAATTAAATCCGAATATACTAAGATGCCATGTTGCGGCAATGGAGGAGAATTCGCGAATCGCAAAGATTAACCAAAGAAGAAGATTTGGAAAAAATAAATAATAATAATAAGTAAGAAGAGGAAAAGAATTGAATTATTAGTGTTATTAACTTATGAAAACAAAGCATCGCATTTACTAAACTGAAAATCAAATACAAGATAGCACTTTAGTTGAAAGATCAACAATTGTGTCTCAGTTATAGGTGAACAGAAAGATCAAGAAAAGCAGCAGCTACAACTGAGACTGGGTCTATAAGAAACTAGAATGAAATAAAAGGAGTAAGGCTTCATTCACTTACAACCGCGAGCTCAGATATCGTCCAGATCAATGTGATCTAATTCCTCATACTCCTCATCCTTATACTCCGACTATAAACTGCAGCAGGAAATTCATGGGAGTGTGGCATCCGCACAGTCAATTAGTTGTTGGTCATCTGCAGCAAGGGCCTGAATCAATCTGTAGTTTAGTCCCATGTTGCGGCAGTGATGGAACTTCTTCTGGTATGCTTCAATTCTAGCTTTTACTAATCCCACAGACCACCACATTCATCTGCTTGTATGAAGCATCAGCTTCCCTCTCCTTCACACGAAGTTCATTTCTCATGTTCCAGACACCTTGCCTGTTGTGATAAAGACGCCTAAGTTGGTTAGTAGTTTCTTCGATCTCAGTTGTTGCTTCAGCTTTCTTTTTTCTTTTTCTTTTTTCTTTTTTGGTTTTTTTGTCAGCTTTCTTTCTCGATGCTCGAGCTTTCTCTGTTTCCAAATCTCTAATATTTTTAGCTATTTGGATACATTGTCATGGTTGAAAGAGAAAAAAGTGATTGATGTGATGTTAATAAAAAAACTTACACACTCCTATTTATAGAGATATAAAATCAAAATATATACAATATTATAATGTGTGCTCACGTCAATAGAATCAAAATTTACAAGTTGAGAATAAAAATGTATGATAAAAACTGGGCCCATTAATTGTATAAAAAAGTTGAAAGGATTCTATGCAATTAGGAAATTAAGATATCACTCTATAAATTAACAAATGAGGTTTTTATATTAAAATCAAAAAATTAATTCTAAATATAATAAGGTATCACGTTGTGTGACAGTGGAGGAATATTTCAGCATAGAAAAGATTATTCAAAGAAGGAGAATTTAACAAATAAATTAATAATAATAAGTAAGAAGAGAAAAAGAATTGTATTATGAGTGTTATTAACTTCTGGAAATAAAGTATCGCATATACTAAACTGAAAATCAAATACAAGATAACACTTTAGCCAAAAGACCAACCATTGTGTCTCAGTTGGGGGTGAAAACAAAGCGCAAGAAAAGCAACAACTACAATTTAGAATGGACTATAAGAAACTAGAAAGAAAAAAGGAGATACAACCATACGACGGTTCATTTACTTCCAGCTGCGAGCTTCGATATCGTCCGGATCAATGCAATCCAAATCCTCATTCTCCTCACCCTGAGGGGGAGCAGTAACCAGGGCCTTGAACCTCTCAACTGCAGCAACAAGTTCATCCTCATTCGTGTGTGACTCATCAACACAGTCAATTAGTCTGCAGCTAGGGTCTGGATCAATCAGTGTTTTAGTCAAACGTTCTAGTAATGATGAAACTTCTTCTGCTATGCTTCAATTCTAGCTTTTACAACCCCACAGACCTTCGCATTCACCTACTTGTATGAAGCAATAGCTCCCCTCTCCTTCACGAAGTTCATTTCTCATGAACCAGACACCTTGCCTACTGTGATATAGATGCCTAAGTTGATTAGTGCCTTCGTCGATCTCAGTTGTTGCTTCAGCTTTCTTTCTTGATGCTTGAGCTTTCCTTATTTCCAAATCTCTAATATTTTCAACTATTTGCTTAAGGTACATTGTCATGGTTGAAAGATAAAGAAGTTATTGATGTGATGTGAATAAATAAACTTACAAACTGCTATTTATAGAGATCTCAAATTAGAATATATAAAATATTATAATGTATGTTCACGCTAATAGAATAAAAAATGCACAAGTTGAAAATCAAAATATATGATAAAAAGTAGGTTTATTAATTGTACATAAAAATTGAAAGAATTCGATGCAATTATTGTAGGGAAATTTTGAATCACTCTATAAATCAACAAATGAGATTTTTATATTATAACTAAAAAAAAAATCTGAATATAATAAGATGCCACTTTGCGGGAGTGGAAAAAATTTCCGAATCAGAAAGATTAACCAAAGAAGAAGAATTGAAAAATAAAATAATAATAAGAAGAAGAAAGAAGAGGAAAAGAATTATATTATTAGTGTTATTAACTTCTAAAAACAAAGCATCACATTTAATAAACTGAAAATCAAATACAAGATAATACTTTAGCCGAAAGACCAACCATTGTGTCTTAGTTGTAGGTGAACAAAAAGCCACGAAAAGCAGCAACTACAATTGAGATTGGTCTATAAGAAACTAGAAAAAAAAAAAGATACAATCATACAACGCTTCATTCACTTCTAGCTGCGAGCTCAGATATCGTACAGATCAATACAATCCAAATCCTCATACTTCTCATCCTCATCCTCCTGCTATCAACTGCAACAGCAAATTCATGGGAGTGTGGCACATTTGCATGGTCAATTAGCTGTTGGTCATCTGCTGTTGAAATATCATATATCATTATATTGGGGCATCGTGCTTCTCTTAAAAAACATGCTCCATCACTTAGTTTATTTCCTATGCGATGGTAAACATAAATATAGAGATTAATTTCCGGAGCCTTATGAATACACACGTACAATTTGAAAAAGGGGACCTCTCACAAGAAGTCCTAAAAACATCAAATGATGTTTAAATGAGGCATACATTTGCAAAAATATAGTTGAGAGAGCATTTGTAATATTGGAATTAAAATTTGT
Source organism: Pinguicula primuliflora (assembly GCA_025802335.1). Lineage (NCBI taxonomy): Eukaryota > Viridiplantae > Streptophyta > Magnoliopsida > Lamiales > Lentibulariaceae > Pinguicula > Pinguicula primuliflora. Next base: position 9,405 of record JAOYMZ010004404.1, on the reverse strand, counting down.
TGGACATGTAACATAATTCAAAATATCCTAAAATTCTAAATCCTAAATTTTATTAAAATGACGGTGTTATTTGTTCCCTATTATTTGCTCACATTACTAAAATTCATGATGTACCAAATTACAATTAAAAAAGATCCATAAAAATAAATAATAAAAGCAATGGTGGTTATTTATTCTACATTGTGTGATTTATTGATATAGTCAAATTATAGGGTAATTTTTCATCAAAATTTTTAACCTTTTGAGTTTATATTACAATAGTTTCACCGTCGAAAAAATTAAAATCCCAAACCCTAAGGCTGTATTTATTTTGGGGATATTAAAAAAATGGGGACAAGTATTACGAATTATATATCTCCAAACCGAATGATGTATTGTAGTTGATATTGATTACGATTGATCCATAATCAAACGTTTGATAATCAAACGTTTGGTTCAAAATAGGCTTGGTTTGATTACATTTGATTGAACGGTTGAAATACAAAAATACCCTGCAGTGGGTCGCTGAAATTGGAATAGGGAATTCCAGCCACCGCTCGACAAAGTAGAACTCGCGAGTGCAGAATTTAAAATTCCGGCCGCTACTCGACATCGGGTCATCGGAGCGATTACCACTCTGTGGGATAGATTGAACTTCCCCATTTTGTAAGGGGTGAAGAGGATGGAGCAGTTACTACTCTCCTTCGTTCTTTGCGATTCTTCAATCTTGTGGGATGATGGGCTCTAAAAGGTGGATTAGAACGTTGAGCGCCCCCACTGTTTCAGGAAGGAAGAGCTAAGAGGATTAAGCATGTGGGTATCAAACAATGGGAATGTTTGCTTTGCTTTGTTGTTTCTGTTTTTTCTTAACAATTTTTTCAACAACACATTGAATTTTACGAGTTTGTGGTCCCGCTTTGCGCCTTAGACTTTTCAGGAAAAGAATATTGGAGATTTGTTGTGTTAGTAGAGGCACTTCTCCAATTGAAAAGAATTCTTTACTCGACGCTTTTATCAATATTTGTTTCATCTCACATCCTCGTGTCATCACCATATCAAATTTGGAGGAGGATTCTTCAGCCAAATAAGCAATCTCTTTAAAGAGTTTGCATATGGTTTCGTGGCGTTGTGATACAACTGGACATGTTGAATTATCATAACTAATTCACATTTTAGTATGGTCCATTTTCACATTTTTGCATCATCTTCTCAACACATACTTTTCAGGAACTTGTTTAATGCCCCTATGAAATCACACAACCAACTGATGTCTAGATACCATTCCTTTGAATTCAAACAAACAACACATGCAGCGTGTTTTATTTGTGACTTCATCAAACTCAACATTAAAAGTCACTTGTTTCCTCATTTTATCATCTCCTTCGCCAAATATAATCAATTCTTTTACCTTATGCTCAATTGTGAAGCTGCCTCCCTGGTCTTCTCACATAAACATTTAGGTTTTTCCTACAAACTTCTTTTGAAATTCATTCACCTTATTATTCGTATACACGCTCTGGAATTGTCTTTCCAACCCATCTTCTTCTTGTACCAAAGGAATGAAATTGCTTTATTTTTTACATATTCTAGTCTCTTACTCTCAACCTTATACAACATTGCATTTTTGTACTGACCCAAAAATTGCTTTAAGATCGTCTTTGCATGAACAAATCCATCAAAATATGCATTGATACCTTCACTCCGCTGAGTAGATGACATCCCCTCCCAAAATGCATCTTTCACAAAGGCAGGCATCCACCGTTCTCTCTTTATACAACCCATCTAACCATGTATAGTCCTGAAGATCATATTTTACAATGAATCTAACCCAGTCATTTTCAAACGGGTGTATCGTTAGTGAATTGTAGATAGATGTAACCTTCCATGAATGTTCATAGAACTCATTTGTATCTCTCGTTTTTGCCTTAATTCTGTCCTCCAGTAATTGACCGTCAGCCGCGTTGGCCATTACTTCAGTCCCTTCAGAATTAATTCGAGGCACTAATTCCAGGTTGGTTGATGCTTGAGCTTCTCCCTCATTTTCCGTCATCAATTCCTTTTGGGAATCCGAGCAGTATTAATTAGGGTTCAAGATTTCCATGTCGATTACCTGCTCCGGCTAAGAGCCGCAGCCGACTTCCTACGAGTTTTTTGTATCTTGAACCACTAGCTCTCTATTGTGTTATGGGTTTCCTTCTTGAATTCTTCCCACAAATTCTGGGTTTGAGTGCTTAGGGTCCTCTTTCATTGCTTGCAAATTCAGGTTATGTTCTCTGTTCCCTCTTTCTGCATATGTTCTGCCCTCGTCTTGATGCAGGCGCACCAATTCAGGACATTCTGAGGCTAATGTATTAGTCTCCATCTCTTCCTGCAGCCCGTCTGAGGCTATTTTTTGCATTTGCCAAACTCTTCTACCACTACTTAGGCCTCCTTAATCTCCTCTTCTAGCAGTACTTCAAAAGGTTCATCCCCAGTGTCAATCCTCATACTAGTGTAAATGCTTGTATTTGACGTTGTTTGCAGCAACACCCTCTCGTATCTCATTTTCGTCTTGTTGCTCGTTCGCTCATCCACCTTCATGACCGTGTCCAAGTTTGATGCTATCTCCTCAAAGAACTTCTCATCCCAGTAATAGAGTGGAGTACCTCGTATTCTCACCCACACAGGCTGAACCAGCCTTTCGTTCAATAGTTTCCACGAGTGCAAGTTGTAGATGCACAATAATTTAGTGACAGCCTCGTCACTGATCATGTGAACTTTATCATCTGAGGTTGTCAATTTGATCAACATTTCGCCTCCCTCTAAGCAAACGATTTTGCCATCGGGGTAGGAGTGTTCCTCCAAGAATTTTTCCATAGACTTGATGTCTATTGACCAAGGTTCGAGAATTCGGCCACCTAGGGCGCCGCCTAGGCAGCCTTGAGTGAGAATCCGCTCCAAATAGGCCATGTTCGGCCATGATGGGGGCCCCTGTCGGCTGAGTGGGCGCCCAGCCCTCCTGAGCTGGCGCTCAGGAAAAAATGCGGTCGCCCAGCCCGTTTAAACGGGCTGGGCGGCCGCCTAAAAAATACTTTTTTTTTAATTTTTTGTTTCTCCAAAAATTAATAATGGTAACGAATACATTATTCTGACCTGATAGGTTTTATGTTTACCCTTTTCTTTATCTTATTCTTAATCTTATCGTGTCGGCTGACCAGATCCGGAGAGAACAAACGCGAGCAGCACCTTCAAGCAAATTGTGTAATCTTTGAAGAGAAATTTGCATACAATTATGGATATGGTAATATAATTTTTTTGATTTTGACCTCTTGTTTGTTGTTGATTGGTATGTTTCTTTTCTTTTTGTGAATGTCTTGAAGGGTTTAAAGGGTTTGGAGGGTTCGATTTGAATGGTTTTGTTTCATCTATTTCTTGGTAATGGGTTCGTTAGCTTGTTTGTTGTATTGTAATTTTTATGTCAATCTGATTATCTTTTTTTTTGAAAGGATGTCAATCTGATTATCAATTTTGTTGTTCCAGGTTTTCCATTGATTGTGAAGGTAATTTATCTTCGGAAGCTTCAACCCTTTTCATCTGAAAAAAGGGATCTTTAGTGTTCTTTTTGTGAATTATATGTAAATTTCCTCCTACATACATCGCTAGTGGTTAACACAAATCTTTAGTGGAGAACACCTGAAAATGCTTTTGAACAATAAGAATTTCATTCCTAAATGCAAATCTTAGTGGAATCAGTTTTTTCCCCATAACTAGTAGCATAATTGTGACAGTTCTCAATATTCTTATAGTTTTGTTGCTGCCATATCATGATTGTATTATAAGTTGTAACTGATTCCTTTTGGTTTTTATATGGGGTGGGTCTCAAGCTCAACAACCTTCATCAGTTGCTTCTACCACTACAACAAATATAAGAAATTACGGAGATATAGAATTGAATTATGCGGTGATAGCAGATCCAAATAATAATTACTACCTTCGTTGCTTGTTGTGTGACAAACTAATGAAATTGGAGTACTTTTGAAGGGGTAAATAATTATTTTCTTATTTTAATTATCATTTTCCTCTTAGATATATATATATATCATAATGTTGATTTTATTTCATTTGTCAATTGTAGGTACATACCAAAAAATGAAATAGACCTGGGACATCAAAGTTGAACAGTCTTGTGTATTATCAATTCAACAATAGACTAATGGCGAACAATCAGAAGAGGAGAAATAAGCAGATTGATACTTTAGTGTCAGATGATGATTCAATCAATGCTCAACCATGGCTTGTTGATATTCGAGAAGAAGATGAAGACAATCATGATCATGGGATTCTCGTTCCATTTAATGAAACAATGCGAGAAGTGAATGATGACAACTTTGAGTCGGATCATGAGGTTGAGGCACAATTAGTAGACGACTTTGAGTCAGAATGAAGGCTAAACTTTTGATGGTTCTATTCTACTTCTACTGCTGACTGTGTTATGAACTTTTGTGCTACTTATGTTATGAACTTTTGTCATTTGTGCAATTGTGAGTTGTGGCTTGTGCAATTGTAAGTTGTGCTACTGTTTTTAGTGTGCTACTGGATTCTTAGTTATGCAGTGCTACTGTTTTTATTGTGCAATTGTGACTTGTGAGTTGTGCTACTGGATTCTTCATTTGTGCAATTGTGAGAAATAGGGAGCTTGATGAATAGGCTAGAATTCGGCCGTTTGTTTCATAAATTGTTTAGAAGAGGAGTTTGGGAGCTGTGGTTTTGGGCTGTAGAGGAGTTTGTTTATTACAGACCAGTTTTTAACAAGTTTTCAAAAAGAACGATCGGTTGTGCGCCGCCTAGGTGGCCTGGGCGGTCGCCTAGGTGGCCTGGGCAGACGCCTAGGCGGCCTATGCGCTGGGTGGCCCAAAAACGCTTTTGGCCCACCCAGCGAATTCTCGAACACTAGTTTCACCGCACCGTCCCAATCCGACGTGGTGGAACAAAAATTTTCAGCTCTAGTTTTGGCTTATTATAAATAAATAAAAGCGTAAGTTATCCACATCAAAATAACTCGAGATTTCTGTGGTACCGACTAGAGTGTGGCATACGGGCGGGCGGGCTAAAGCTCGCCCGCCTATTTTTCTAAACGGTCCAGTGGGCTGCGGCCCGAACCGGACCGTTTAGAAAAATGGGCGGGCCTAAACCCGCCCGTTTTATTTTTTGTCTGATCCGGGCCGGACTGTTTTTTTGACGGGCGGATACGGGCTTAGCCCGTTTAGCCCGTATCCGCCTGTTTAGCCCGTTTTATCTGTAACCGTTTGGCCCGTTTTACCCGCCCGTTTGACCCGTATATGCCCATATATTTATATTTAAAATAAATTAAAAATATTTAATTATAAACACGGGTTATACGGATAAAGCCCGTATCTGCCCGTTTTTCGTTGTAAAAAATCGGACCGACCATTTTGTTAAACGGATAAAACCCGGACCGCCCGTTTTCGACACCCAACCCGCCCGTATCTGCCCGTTTTTCGAAATGGGTTAAACGGTCCGGGTTAAACGGTCTGATCCGGGCTAAACGGTCTGGTCCGGGCGGAAAGCCCATTTAGCCCGTTTAGCCCGGACCGTTTGCCACTCTCTACCATGGAAGTCGATATACCAGTTCAGCCAGAACATGCTACAGTCAGCTACAATATTGCTGCTCCAGTATTTGCATGCATTAGCTTCAATAACCCGTGGCCCTGCTTCTATCATACCAGCAAAATAACAACCCTGGAATTTGATCATCATAATTTCTTCTTCTTTTCATGCATTGATCTTAGAATTTTTGCTGAACCTTTGTTTACTCTTAGGAAAATCGTCATGCTCCACCCAACAGCCAGAACCTGGAAGTGGATATGCCAATCCACGCAACGCATGTTATTGTCAGATTCAATATTTACTCTTCTTTATTTACATACATAGGCCTTAGCTCCGCTTCTTGTCATTCCTGTTGGAATTTAAACTCAAAATGAGTTCTGAGTAAGTGTCATTTGTTGTTGAGTCTTGTTAGTTGTTTGAATAATTCAGCAACAGTTTGCTAGTTTGTAGGAGTTCCAGTTTTGATGTTTTCTAGGTTGTTAAGTTAGTGTCGATTGTGGCACAAAAATAGGCCATTATGAGCTATTCTTTAGGAGTTTGCTAAGCCTTGTTTTATTTCCTAAAAATAGGCTAGTCTATACTTTTTTGAAACAAGCACCAAGAATAAAATCTTTCCTTCTGTCGTTCTCAATTTTTTGTTCTATTTTCCAAAGATCTGTTTTGAACTTATGGCTGCAGAATTAACATGCAAACCTTTATATTTTCCTACATCTGGTATCAGAGCTACACAATGAACGGATCACTACAACTTCAGCTTCCGAGGTTCACAAGAAAATATTTTGATCATTGGTGTATCCAGATGAAGGCCCTGTTCGGCTTTCAAGAGTTGTCCGAGATCGTCAAGGTCAGATATGAAGAACCAGAAGATCAGGCTGCAACTGCAGCAGTAACAGTTGTCCAGAAGGACAGTTTGAGAGACTACCGAAAGAAGGATAAGAAAGCTTTATTCTTTCTCTATCAAGCTGTTGATGAGGTTGTATTTGAAACATTTTCAAGTGCAACTACAGCGAAGAAGGCGTGGGAGATGCTGCAAAGATCCTACAAAGGTAATGAGAAGGTGAAGAATGTAAGGCTGCAGACCTTACGTGCTGAGTTTGAGTCTCTTCAAATGAAGGAGACTGAATCTATATCAGACTATTTTTCTTGTGTCAAAACCGTGGTTAATCAATTGCGGTCCAATGGCGAGAAGAGGGAAGAAAGGTGTGTCGTTGAAAAAAACATTAGATCCTTGACAAGTCGATTTGACTATGTTTTTCCTGCCATTGAAGAAGGCAAAGATCTCTCAACCATGAAAATGGAAGGATTGATGGGATCTCTATGCGCTCATGAGTACCGAATAAATCGGAGGACGACAGAACCTATAGAACAAGTGTTTCAAAGCAAGGTGAACCTCTCTAATACTAGCAGTTCCTGAAAGGTGCGAACTCCAACAGTCACAACACTACAAGAAAAAATGGAGATGGAAGGTATGACCAGTAAAAAATTCAGTGCTTTTGTTGTATGAAATTTGGACATTATCAGTCAGATTGCATAGTTAAATTATCAAAGGGGAAGCATGAGCATGCTGACTATGTTGAAGTTCAAGAGAAGGAAACTTTTTTGTTGGCTTGTAGCGCATCAGAAGAAAAAATACAGATTTGTGGTATTTGGATACCGGTTGCAGTAACCACATGTGTGGCAAGAAGGACCTATTTTCTAGATTAGATGAATCAGTCGGAGGGGAAGTAAAGTTTGGGAACAAAGCCACAATCCCAATCTTGGGGATAGGTAATATTCTCATTCACATGAAAGATGGCTCACATGAACATATCTATGATGTATTCTATGTTCTTAGTTTACATTGGAATTTATTGAGCATGGGGCAACTCTCTGAAAATGGATTAAAGATTATAAATGACCAGGTAGTTTGCATCGTTGAGAATAAGAAACATGAGCTTGGAGCCAAGGTTAAAATGACTAAAAATCGCATGTTTCCTTTACCTCTACAAACTGGTCGGATCGGGTCTTTTAATGCTGTTGCTATGGATTCTAATTGGCAGTGTCATTTTCGTTTTGGTCATTTGAATTTTAATGGCTTGAGGTTGTTAGCGAGGAAGGAAATGATTACAGGGCTACCGTTGTTGGGTGAATTTGATCAAATTTGTGAAGGTTGTGTTGTTGGAAAACAATATAGGGACAGTTTTCCTATGGGAAAGTCACGAAGAGCACATCAGGACAATGAATCATCTACAGGTAATAACTTCACCTGTAGATGGCTGTAGCTTGTGCACTCAGATATCTAAGGACTTATGGAATCTGCAACTCATGGAGGTAAACGATATTTTCTTACCTTCATTGATGATTATAGTAGAAGGACTTGGGTATATTTCTTGAAGCAGAAATCTGAGGCATTCGAGGCATTCGAGACATTAAAAATTTTCAAAGTCTTTGTGGAAAAGCAGAGTGGTCAAAACCTGAAAGTACTTCGTACGGACAGAGGTGGAGAATACACTTCTAATGAATTTGCAAATTTTTGCAAACATCATAGGATCAAGCATCAACTCGCAGTAAGCCACTCACCGCAACAGAATGGTGTAGCAGAGAGAAAGAATAGAACCATTGTTGAAATGGCGCGCAGTATGCTAAAAGGAAAAAATTTACCTAAGGTATTTTGGGCTGAAGCTGTAGTTTGTGTTGTTTACATTCTGAACAGGTGTCCTACAAAAAGTATTCTGAATATGACACCCGAGGAGGCTTGGAGTTGATGCAAACCTGATGTTGGTACTCTTCGAATATTTGGTTGCATCTTATATGCTCACATACTAGCTGAAAAGAGAAAAAAGTTGGATGGAAAAAGTGTAAAATGCATCTTCCTTGGTTATAGTGATATAACTAAAGGATATAAGTTGTTTAATCCATCTACAGGTGAAGTTATTGTGAGTAGAGAAGTGGAATTCAGTAAAGATGAAGCATGGAATTGGCGATCAACAGAGCAAGAGCATATGACGGTTGATCTGGAAGAAGAGTCCATCGGAAATATTCAGCCAGAAGTACAACCACAAAATACAAATAACAATGTTCCTGGTGATCCTAGCCATGCTGAAGACATTCGAAAATCAACTCGTGATCATGTCTTGCTAGCACGCTTGCGGGATTGTGTTCTGTACAAGGACAATGAAGTTTCTGATGAAGAATTGATAAATTTTTCCTTGTTTGCAGATTATGACCCTCTCACCTTTGCAAAAGAAGCACAGAATGATGGATGGATTCAAGCCATGAATGCTGAAATTCATTCAATTGAGAAAAATGGCACTTAGGAACTCACTGATCTTCCTCCAGGAAAAGAGTCCATTGGTGTCAAATGGGTTTACAAAACCAAGTATCAACCAGATGGTCAGATTGATTGGTTGAAGGCTAGATTGATGGTAAAGGGCTATAAGCAAAAACTAGGTATCGATTATTATGGAGTCTTTGCACCGAGGAAGCTTATGTTGATCAACCAGATGGATATGTGAAGAAGGGTTGTGAAAATAAGGTTCTCAGATTAAAAAAAGCCCTATATGGATTAAAGCAGGCACCAAGAACTTGGTCCACTCGTATTGATTCGTATTTTCAAGAGAATGATTTTCTTAAGTGTCCTTATGATGCAATGTTGTACATCAAATTAGATTTTCAAGGAAATATGCTCATCGTGTGCTTATATGTGGATGATTTGATCTTTACTGGTAACAACTCCAACATGTTTGACTGGTTCAGGGAGGCTATGACCATTGATTTTGAGATGACTGATATGGGGTTGATGCCTTACTATCTTGGACTTGAGATTATGCAAACTAAAGA
>JAOYMZ010004393.1:0-23571 GCA_025802335.1 Pinguicula primuliflora | reverse complement strand
CTATGATTTTGATATGATGGTTTCAAAACTTTTATTTTAGCACTCGTAACACACCGTTTAATGCTAGGGTTAAGTTTATTGCTCTTAAAATGCTTATTTAATAAGGTTTTAGTTTTTTCAGCGGCGAAGCCGCTGAAACAAGAATCTATGATTTTGATATGATGGTTTCAAAAATTTTATTTTAATACTCGTAACACACCGTTTAAGGCTAGGGTTAAGTTTGTTGCTCTTAAAATGCTTATTTAATATGGTTTTAGTTTTTTCGACGGTGAAGCCGCCGAAACAAGAATTTATGATTTTGATACAATGGATTCAAAACTTTTATTTTAACACTCGTAACACACCGTTTAAGAATATGATAAATTTATTACTCTTAAAATATGATTTTACATTCGCCGCCGAAAATAATGCAAAAGTTATATTATTTATTTCTAAAATTATAATGTTTATTTCAAAGATTGCTTCTGTAAAGTCAGGAGATAAAACGGTCATTCCTTTCCTCACCCTCGTAAAGCGTGATCATCTTTAGAAAAGGCGCGCTTCCCAGAAAATTCTGGTTGCGTGGGGTGGGACGCGTATCACTATCCTAAGACAAATTATCCAATCAGAATGAGCCTTACATGGATCCTATCCATGGAATCTCGAAAAATGAAACAAATAAACAAGTTTATTTTGATTCCTTTGTAAAAATAGTATCAAGGTTGGACATTATGTTATTTTCTTTCACATTCGCGAGCTGCTGAAATTCGATCTTGAATATGAATTAAGGCAGCAACTTTCGGTTAATTTTTTCTTTTTATCTTTCATTTAGTCTTTTTGTTATCGGTTGAGATTTGTCCCATACCGGAAGTGGATGGGCAAATCGAATTGTAGTGTATAAGTCACGTTGATATCAGGGTTTTGACGAGGATATTCACGCGCTCGATTTTCTTGAAGGGCTCGTGAACCAGTTATTGGGCCGGCCCAATTTATTTATAGATTTCAAGAGTATCAGTATGTGAAAAACTGAAATGCATCACTGTTGCTTTCCAACCCATGCCATGTAAAGATGTAAGATTGGTGTGCCATCTCATGTGGCTTCGTTTTATCTATCCCTATAGCGGATAGGAACTGGAAGTACTAATAAGAAGAAGAACAAAGCTATGCTGGAGAACTTGAAAAATTATGGAGTTTTAACATCTAATGTAGTGGAAGACGTTATGGAAAAGATTGACAGGGCTTGTTTTGTATCTGATGGGACACATCCATATGTTGATAGTCCAATGCAGATTGGTTACAGTGTCACTATTTCTGCACCTCATATGCATGCTATGTGCCTGGAATTGTTGGAGGGTTTTTTGAAACCAGGAATGCGTGTCTTGGATATCGGTTCTGGTAATATATTTTCCTCCCAAATGTTTCATTTCTGTGCAATTTTATATCTTGCTGTGCATTTTCTGCTTTAAGAGGATTTCTTATACATTCCTTCATATGCGAGTTCAAAGACTTAGATTAGTGAATCCTACCGAGATAGTTAAACCCAACGCTCTTCCGCAATAACCTGCAAACCACGGTAGGGAGGTAAGCCACACTTGGCAAACCATATGTGACAGGCTCATGTCATTGAGGGGATTGCAACCCATGATCTATGAGTGCAGTTCTCACATGGTCGATGATGCCAATACTTACCGGTTGTTTGGTTGCTGCCGATGAGTTAGTTCCATGTTGTCCTGAATCTTAAGTGAAAGCTTCTCACTCGCACCGTTTTGGAAAATGATATGGGTATATAATTATGTATAACTAATATAATGCGAATGATCGACCAATAAAATATGTGTTTCAAATTACAATGATAAATTTACGTATTCTATTGATTGTACATAATTATGTATACTAAAATTATGTACACTTATCATTATTGCACTATTTTTTTTTTTTTTGCCTCAAAATCATAGTTTCATGGGATCGATCTAGAGTTGTCTTGTGTTTTGGTTTGTGTGTTTTTATAAGATTGGGAATCCGTAGTTTGGTTCTTGAGTCAGCAGAGAACCTGAGAATTCACTAGTAAGTCATGGAAATGCAAAGGAGTGGTTGGATTACTTGGTAAACCTTTCAGGGACTATGATGAGACGATTATCGAACATTTGCTGGAGAATTTGGAGGAGCACTTGCTTCTCAGGCTCAGGGGTAGTATTCTTCGGATTTCCATTCTATTTTTTTCTTATGATTTTGGCTAATCAGGTTCGATATTAGCAGTTTCTTCTGTGCGGCATGTATGGATGCATTCTATTTTGGACCTGTGGAGAAGCTACATGCGCGTCCATCTGCAGCGCAATCACCGGGATCATGGCGTGCGCTGTTCGAGACCGACTCCAATGAAGAAGCAACTACTGAAGTTGCAGCTGCGGGAGTTGATGAAGAAGAAGAGGACATCTTCGAGCATGGTCTAGTTGACATCCCCCTTAATGCCCAAGAAGGAGATGTGTTTTGATCGCGTTACATCACATGACACCGCCGGCAACTCACGCCAACCCAGGTGTTTCATGTTTGTGCCGCCACTTCAAGAGGACGTGTCACCGGACTGAGAACACATGCTGCCGTGGCTGCCTTTGCCACTGTCACTGCTCCGGCAATGGCCACCGCTGCCTCAGTTCCTTTCAGATTACTGGGAGAGCATCTTGAAGAGCTGGCAATAATTTTTACTGAGGAGATGGAGCGCTAGCAGCTCCCTTCCGGTATTCACTGATCGGAAAATTCATGGGAGGTCTTCCACCTATTTTGGAGATCCGGACGATTATTGCCACACGTGCTCATCCGTTTATCTAGTGCCGATGATTTCAGGAGATTTCAGGAGGTTTCCTATGCATATGAACAAGCTAAAATAAGGACATGTATGAACAAGCTAAAAAAATAAGTAACAGCAAAAACATACTGTACGAATCAAAGTAGAATGAAGCTTTAAGGAAGTTATGGTTAGAGGAAAATGACTTAGACTACAATAAAAATGATTGTTGAATTCAAAGGTTTTATCAATAAGAATTCTGAATATCAGCACAGCATGTTTCAAGCCAGCAAATCCAAACGTAGGAGCACATCGCGCTTGGCCAGGCCTAATCCATAGGAGCCTTGCTGGGTGCAGGTTCCCTAGATTAGTCGGGAGTGTAAAAAGCCGAGAGTATTTCTCACAACTTATCTACCTAAAAAAAACGTATGAGCACATGTTTCAACCAAACATGTAATCACATGTTTCAACTTTCAACCAACAAATCCATCGTAAAAGCAAAACATATTTCAACCACAAATCCTCTCTCCTCACTATCAACACATTAGACCGTAAACACAAAGAAATAAAGACATATCCAACGGAACGTACCTGAAGAACTAATCCAATGAACTATTGGGAGTTGCTTGGCAGCAAATGGATTGTCACCCGGAGGAAGGACGGTCGTCGAAATCACGGCCGACATATTCAATGAAAAAAGGTTGCGGGATTGATGAAATTGTGTCTACCAAAAAAAAATTGAAGGATTTATTCTGGCCGTCAGATTCCTACAAATTATGGGCTTTGTCATGGATGTGTTTTCATAAATAAAGACGGGAGTGCATCAGTATTATCAACATATTCAGCTACGAAGACAATAATTTTGAAGTAAACAAGCAGAAGCACAATGATCTACTTTAACTAACGGTCGAAAACTGGTATATCTCGCCACATAAAATACATAAAACGTAGATTTTCTTGATCCACTCAAAAACTACGCCGCCTTTCTTCAGCCTTACTAACTCGGAGTGCTCTGCCATCCAAGTTCTGCATTGGATTATAACCAAAGTTAAATATCAATGATCAGTCATACTTTGCTTCAGAGTTCAATAACAATAGTATGAAAAAGGAAGGAAGTTTCATTGAATAAGGCTTGGCAATACCAAACGTGTCATGTTCCTAGATTCAGGCATGATATTATAGCTTTCATATATATGGTAACTATTTAGTGCAGGAAAAGTGTACCTGTCCATCCAGGTTAGCAATAGCATCATTCGCTTCAGAGTCACTCGCCATCTCTACAAAGCCAAACCCACGTGATCTTCCGGTATCCCTATCGACGATGACACGGGCAAACACAACTTTACCGTGCGCACGGAAAAGCTGCTCAAGACCTTCATTATCCATGCCCCATGGCAGGTTGCCAACATATATTGTCTTCGAAGATTCAAAAACTCGCGGAGGACGTTCATTTCTTGATCCTTTTGGAGATGCTTTATTAACAATTAAGAATCTTCCATTCATATCCTGTACCAGGAGAAATTAGTGGATGAGATTGTAGTAATGCCGAGCATATATGCATAAAAGTCAGAAATTCAGTCATTAGTAGCTATTTCTACGATTTTCTTACTCCTATGTGAAGGAAGCATTTATATCCATATTTTGACAGTGTCCGAGACAACATATTGACTCGCCAATAGTTAATATTAAGATGTTCATGCATTCTCTTTCTCCAAATTCATACTTAGTAAATGCACCCACAAATCCACAACAAATAAATCTAAAATATGCAGCAATGAGTGTTCGAGAATGCGCTAGGCGGACCCTGGGCGGCCAAGGCCCGTTCAGCGTCTAAGCGGGCTATTCGCCTGCCTAAGGGGCTTTTAAGCAGCCTAAGCGGGCTTTTAAGCAGCCTAAGCGGTATTTTGGGTAAGGTGAAGGGCAACATACTAACGCTTAGGCGGCACCTAAGCGACCTAGGCGGCGCCTAAGCGACCTAGGCGGCCTACTTCTCAAACAGAGCCAGCAATAGCTTTCACCTAAACACACATTGTGAATATCTCAAATTAGAAAAACAAACTTTTTTTTAATCAAGGCAGTTTGGTCTGGTGGTAATTAGCTGAACTGCTGGCTAAGAGGACTCGAGTTCAACCTAATCCATAGGAACCTTTGGGCTGGATACAGAGCCCCTAGATTAGTCGGGAGTGTACACTCTCGCATACTGGAGAGGATCGGAAGCATTTCTCTCATTTACCTAAAATGGAAAAACAAGTTTTTCATTTTTTTTATTATAAATCTAAGTCCAAGTCCAAGTCCAATCTTTTGGGTTAAAAACACAAGGTTTTCAGCGGTAATAAGCAAGTATATAGACCAACTTTTCTTTTTCCTAAATCAAGGTAGCATCATTGATAAAACAACACCTAGACAGAATGAAACAATCTTAGATATTAAATTCGTAAGATGTAGCTGTTCTAGCCATATCCAACCATATGAAGGGCGCAGGGGAAATCCAGTACCAAGAGCTTCACATATGGCAATTATCAAATCAACTCAAGTCACAGCGAGATCGTTCAAATTTTCAATGCTGTCAATTTTTCATATAATAATAGCAACGACTGTGATAACATTGCACTCTAATCCAAAAACGAATGTCCAAAATAGCAGCAATGAAACTTACATAACGATGGAATAATTTGACAGCCTTGTCAGCTTCTTCAGCAGTACTCATCGTCACAAAACCGAATCCTCTGCTCTGACCAGTCTCTCTATTGTAGATAACCTGCAACTCAATGGTTACCCACAAAACAGAGATGCGTCAATTACTAAAAACAATCACGTAAAATTACACAATGTCTATAAAAACCCATAAAATGCCTAATCTTCCTGCTCAAAAACCATGAATCATTCTTTACCTGAGAAATATCCACCACACCAGCCTCTTCAAAAAACTTAGCCAATTTTTCGGAATCGACATCGTACGGCAGATTCCCGACAAAAACTTGCGCTTCTTCACGTTGCTCGCTATACTCGTTGCTCACTCTTGAATCTTCCTCAAGCTCGTCGCCCTCTTGTCCCTCAAACTCATTTTCTGAAGCGTCCCTAGTGAAACTTCCCCCAAATTCTTGCTCCTCAAGGAGAACCGGGTTGTTGTCTTGTTTCTGAGCTGCTATCACCGCAACTCCCCACATGGGTTCGTTCTTCTTCATAAAGAAAGAAGGGAGAGAAAGGGAAGAAGAGTAGGAGCAGAGGAGTTGGAATTTAACGGGTTTCACGGGGATTGAGAAAAATATCTGCTGGTGCGACGTATTGGAACCGCGGAAGGGTGACGGCTCCGAAATTTGGCATCCATATGCGACAATTGACATAGGCTTCACCGATGCTGTAGCTGCAAAAGCCATTTTTGCGCAGTTGATTGTCAACTAGGAGAGAATTGGAGAAGAAATCTGAGAATAAAAGGGAGGAAGAGGAACCAAATAGAAGAAACGAGCTCTTCAGAACGGCGGATATATCGAGAAGTAATTATTTGGTCCCACGTAGGGAGATAATGGGACGGGGCGACCCGCTGGTCCAGCAGCGGACGCGGACCAGTCCCGCTCTGTTTGTGGGGCGATCCGTTCCGCTACCTAAAGTCAGGGTCTACGTAAAAACTGATTCATTTTGCAATTTTTTTTTAAAAAGTAATTTTTGATTTTTGGCAGTTGAAAAGTCAATTTATAGTGTTTGCGAATTAAGCTTTTGTTGTTTGACTTTTGACTTTTGCGGTTGAGAAGTCAAAAAAAGCCTAAAAGTCAGAAGCATTTCTAGGGTTGCTTTTGACGGTGACATTTTTGTAAATATTTAAAATATTAAATTTAAGACATTTTACAAATACTTTTCAGTTTTTTAATTAAATTTCCTTTTCCAGAATACCTTTTAAAAAACTATTTCTACATAAGCACAAGAACTTGCAAACACACCTTAGTTAATTTTTAAAGATTATTACAAAAATATATGAAAATGTTGTTTAGATTATAAAAAATTACTAATAAAAATTAAAAAAATCATTATATATTATGTAGGGGTGGGGCGGGATGCACACCCCGCCTATGGGGTGGGGCGGACTCCGCCCTGTGCTGGGGCGGGTCTGGGTCGACGTATCGGAGCGGGTGCAAATTGTCAATCCTAGTCCCACGTCACGTCTTATGTGCCCAATAAAAATACGCATGTCATGCGTTTTATTTGTGGCCCAGTATTGAAAATTTGCGGGTCGGGTAAGTTTCCTAACCTAAAACTGTTCTCCCAATTCCAAATGCAACAGCGTCGAAGTCGATTTTTGATTTACCTACCTTAGGAGTCAGGATAGAAGAGAAATATGGCACAAAGCTGAGTTCGCTTCTGATGCTAAGATATAAATTGAGCCCATGGATTGGGGAGCACATATGAGTTATAACCTAAAATGACAGCATTATATACAATTTGGAAGTTCAAGTTTAATATAGTTTAACTAGTTTGAATTCTGAACTCTTTTGTTAGTGTGTTTCTCTGGCATTGTGAGTTTCTTCTCCTTTCTTCTTCTGAGTCAAAGACATGTATCACGCGTTGCGCCGATGTTCAATCTTCCTTTATGGATGAGACCGTCGCATCTAGGATTTCCACTTGAGATCGCACTTGTAGAGCAAGATCTCGGTCTGAATCTGATGGAGTTTCACCTTCGTTCTTTCGACGGTTGTCACTGATGACCGGTTCAAGTTTCCCCTTCAATCCTCGCTAAGAATACGAGTTCATCAGCATTGACTTCTTTGGGTGGCTCGGATTCTGGAACTCTGTGGGACGAAAGCGAGAGCAAAATGTGGGGTGCTTTGATCGTGGTCGTCGGATTGAAATCCAATAGCTACAAATAGAACAATGGACAAAAGTATTATTATTCAGCACATAAGGCTCCAGACCAGAAAATTACTCGATATATCAAACACGAGTTCCGTTTAGAGTCAGAACATTGTACATTTTGTTGGAGACTTAACCTTCAATAATCAATTGGAATTTGCCCATTTTCCCTCTTGTTTGTTTAGTGAAAGGTTACATTTTGTGCTCAAAAGTTGCCGACATGTACTTATATTATTTGACTTGTTCATTAAATGATAATCCTTATTACTTGTTTGGCCAAATTTTGAACAAGATGCGAACAATAATCTATAATATGACCCGAGATTATTTAGTAGTGATGTACGTGCAATGTGATGAATGAGTAATTATATATGTATCACATATAAGTTTCTTATTGTTGTAATGAACCGATTTTGTTGCACTTGTAATTTAAGTGGGTTCGTTATGGCAGCATGGTATCATAACCATACTCAAGCCAATTTTCCCACAAAACTCATGATTTAGTCTATAACATCTGAAGATTTGTATGACGGCATTATATACTTAAAGAACTTATATTCAAGCTGAATGCAAAGTATTGCTTTCTTCCACTATTATGGATCAAAAGTAGTATGAAAACTTGGCCAAGTCTGTGGATTCATAGCTTAACACTGCTTCTCTCATAAGGTCTAAGGAAAAGACTTAAATTGAGTTGTAAGCCTATAGCTAAGGTTATAAATCATCAGCAGACAACTGGAGCTTCAACTAGTTCATATCCTACAGAACATATGAAAAATTTGGCTAAGCAGTCTATCTCTGAAATTGTAGGCAATCAAACGCCTAATTCTGAGATCAAGCCCACTGATACTGGAAAAGGCAACCCAATGATTATTCATGTGCTCAAGGATCCTTCTAATGAAGCTAGACTGGATCAAACTGATCGTGGCATAAATTGTTGCTGCAGATATTTTGCAGCTAGTAGTTTCTGGAACTTGTAACCTATTGTCTATGTCTGAGGTGACGGAATCTACTGATGTAAATGGAATGAATAAACCCTTGTGTGGATCACAAACCGCGGCTGCAGACACTTCGAGGCTAGTTGTTGTTTGGATAGCTAATGTCGCTGAGGGGATTTGAACCCGTGATCTGTGAATGCAATTATCACTCACAAAACCACTAGGCTAACCCCTCTTTGATTCAAGGCTAGTTGTCGCAGGAACTTGCTATCCAATGTCTATATCTGGGTAACCGAGTATCCGGATAAAAATGGAATGAATCAACCCGTGTGTGGATCACAAATTGTGGCTGCAGTTATGTCGAAGCAAGCTGATACTGTAGATTGTAGTCTTGTGGTTGATCCTAATAACCAAACTATAGAACTTCATGCTTGTGAGGCTGGCGCGATTAATGATGTGTTCGAGGATATCAGGATTTTTGAAAAAATCGCTGAAATGTACTATTTTATGGATATTTCTCAGCTTCTGGTGATCAAGGTAGCCTCTCATAATAGCTCCTGCTATATTGGAGGAGTTTATTAAAGTTGAACAAGAAATGGCCATCATTTACAATGTCTAGTATGCGACTTCTATGGATTGGTGGAGACTTTAATACAGTTATCTCTGATAAAAAGCAAAGTGGTAGACAGCTATGGGATTTACATCGAATTTTATACCGTCTATCCAATACAAAAACTGTACTTAGAGCTCTATTCGAGATGAAGGTCCCCTAAGAGCTGAGCAGTCTCTCTCCGTCCTATCTAAATACCACCTAAATACGTGCTTAGGTCCTTATACGGATGTCTAGCTCAATAAACTTCACAATTAAGAACTAAGTACAAACAATGTTCGAGAAATCAACCGTTTCGACCACCTAAACAGCCAAAAATGGCCAGCCCCCCCAAATATCCCTGGACGTCGTGAATGGACCGCCACTAGCATCTATCTCCAAGCCGGAGGAATGCACACAGCTTGGGGAGTTGGGGGAGTTCCCCAATCCCCATCGGTAAGGGTTGCCAAACCCCAACATCCCAACGGTTGGGGAGCGGGAACCCAGCTTTAGAAGGCATTTTTTAATAAATAGTTTTAAAAAATCTTTTTTAAATATCTGGTAATGAGCGGGTGCTTGGACGGCCAACACTCAAGTGATGCCTACCGACTTCTCGAACTTTGTTCAAACAATTTACTTAAAAATTAAATTTACTTACCCTATCCCACAAACAAAAAAAAACAATTGAAAAACTAATAATATAAATCGTTTTACAAACTATATTCAGTATTAATTTCTGGATCCCATGTATTAAACTACCAAATCAAATAACGGCCTAGGGTTTTAACCCTAATTCAACGGGTTCGTTTGTGGGGGTCGCCGTTTATGAACCCCTATGAAATTAGGAAGGTCCGAAGGACTTGGATACCCATCCATAGGTTACCCAAAAAAATAACAGCATCACCAGCCAGACTAATAATGAAGGAAAATCTTTGAACGCTGACACCATTCAAGAGTAGCAGCAACCCCTCTATCACCTCATTACACAAATAACATCAAATATCGCAACCCCGAAGACAGGGGAATGCACAAAAACACATAGGCAGAAAGAAGGATGAATCTTGATTGTGTACTATATAACTAGCAGGAAAATACTGTTGCATCCGTCTGTACAAACGCAAGGGATGGACTTTCATCAGTAAATATATTATAGGACCTACTCAAACATTCTCTTTGAATCTATCTCTGTGTTGCTAAATTAAATAAGTCAAAACGGGCATTGGTGCGAACCTGAGTCCCTTGTTGATGAGTGATGTCGGATGATGCCCGGTCACAGACTCAAAGACAATAGTGATGGCTCAAGAGGCACTTGCGGGTTTATGCCATGATGAACTTGAACAGGATGACCGGCGATGGATGATGAGTTTGTGCGATCATGTTGGACAAGAGTTGGGATTGAGAAGGAAACAACTGAGAATCCATTGATCCTGGAAGTAGTAGGAAGAGGAATAGAAGTTGGCTGATGCAATGCTTGAGCTGGGATATCATTGTGGTTGTGCGATGTCCTCACAGGCGTTGCACTAAGCTAATAAGACAAACAAAAAGAGAGAGAAACAGAATAAAGTAAGATACAAAAAGTATTAACTTTATGCCATATTCAAGTGCAATCTTGAATACCTTTCTTGTCAAAATATATACAGTTCAGCAATAGAAGTAACAATGTAACTTTACTTTTTTCATATTAAGAGCCAATAGAAGATTTCCAGAACAATGCAAAAATTGTATGTTGTAGATCAACAGAAAACAGTTTCGAATTAGAGCAATTCTACATGTACCCTCAAAATGGACACACTTCATAATCCCCTTATGTGGTAATTATCACAATGACACACACAACTACAATCATTTTTTAATGTGTGGTTATGTTGGTTACCACGTAAGGGAGTTTATGAAATGTGGCCATTTTGGGCGTACAAATAACATTATTTTTCGAATTAACCCCCTAAAACAGAATCAGATACACCAGATCCAATCATCAGACAATTAACATGAATTATCAGACAGTTAAATGACTGCCAACAGGATGTTACCGAGTCAGTGGTGATGTCGAAGAGACTAGAACGACGCCGACGGTTGCTGAGGTTACTCTGACGGATGAAGTATTTCTGGGCATGGCTGGCAACTTGAGTTGGAGTACGAGTCTTGACAAAGTTCATGGAGATCCCTTTCCAATCTCCTTTTCCAACATTGCGCAATCCCAGAAGGAACAGCCGGTGCTCTTCCTCCGTCCATGGAGTTCCTAAAAACAGATTCAAACAGATACTACATGCGTCAGAATTAATTTATCACACAAAAACAACCAAAAAGATCATCAAACCAATCCCGAATGTTGGAAATAATTCAAACGACACTTGTATACCTTCCTGTTAAACAGATACTATACAACTATGAGAGCTTTTATTATGCAGACTGGTATATGCAGGCTAAATGATTATTATGATCCAGACCGGTGATCTTACCACACTTATTATTGCATCAATTTAATTCAACTATGGATACAACAGTCTACATAAGAAGATTTTCGATACAACTATACCTCTTTAGATGAAAATGTTCACAAGTCAAAGCTTACTCATTATATCACACAAGCAGCACAGATTTCATAAAAAAAATTAGAAATCAAAAGTTAGCTGATTACGGCAAGCAGCTGTCAAAAAGAAACAATGAATATCAGAAAGTCTCAAAACATCCGAGCAAAAGAGACGATCAGAAATTTAACCTCGCCTGCGCTCCCGGCTCCCTGCAACCGGCGGGCGCGCGGTTTCATCGGCGGATTCATAACCAAAAGCTCCGCCGCCATGCGCGTCATCCTCGAAACTCTTCTCGATCTGATTGCCTGAATTTCCAATACGCTCATAATCAGCCAGATTATTCATACTAGCGATCTTCCTCATGGGATCAACTTTGACTCTCACTCCAAACAGTAAAATTTCTCCTTCGCTGCCACCAGCAGCGGACTCCGGCGACTTCTTGCCGGAAAACATCGCTAATTGAGAGAAATCAGAATGTTAGGGAGGCCGAATTGGAGAAGAGTTTGAACGGGGCCTTTTATAAACGAGGTCAAATGTAATTCTCCGCAATAAACAATAATTAAACTATCTGAATATTCTGAAACAAATCATAGAAGATAACCTTTTATTCCCTGTAAAGATGATTACTAAAAGGAAATTTGCCAAATCGGAACCCTCTACCGTGTTTTCATTTTTGTCGATGATAATGAAATTTTATGGATTTGATAAGGGCAGACGGGATAATGTTCCACGTGCACAATTTTTTTGGTAATTAAATTTGGTGATTGCTCCGTTATCCTCAGTTTTTGTCCCCAAGTTAATTCCCACCACTAGTATCGTCCGTTGACGGAATTGGGCACATCGTTAGAATCCTTATACATTGAATTGTATATGTTCAAGTTTTGGTGATATTCCGACGACGTTGTCACCGTTTAACGGAGGGTTCACATTTCCCCTTGGGTTAAGTAGTCCTAAATAGGATTTTAGAAAATTCCGACAACTGAGGACGACGAAGCCTTCCCAATTAAATATTGTATTACTTTAACTATTTATATAGTAGTACAATGTTGTGGCCTTTTTACCTCCAAGTCTCTTTTCTAGTTCACCCACTATCTATTCAAGCTTCAAACACCAAATCAGATTCAAGCACCAAGAATTGAATGTTGTATAATTATGCACCAAGTTTCTCCAATTAAGCACATGCCAGGATTGTAGTTGGAGTTTCTCAAGAATCGCCTCCGCCCGCCACTACAGATTGCTAAAGCATGTATCATTTCGCCACCTCCAAATCTTCCAGAATGCCATTTTGGCAAAGTGTATTCCACAATCCCTTTACTCCTCTGATGTGGGTGCTTTGTATGAACTCCAGAATAGTCACATGGCGAGGAATTCGTAGATTCAACCACCCTTCGATCAAATCCCAGAAGTTTTGCGCGATGTCACACTGTATAAATAGATGTTGCGCCGTTTTTGGAGTTGAGGAGCATAGCGGGCATTTGACGTCTTGGAGTTGTATTCCCCGCGCAGCCAAGTGATCTTTTGTGGGTAACCGGTTTTGTAGCAGCTTCCAAGTAAAACCACACATTTTTAGAGGCACGATCCTGTTCCAGGCTGTTTTTGCATCTCCATTTGCATTATTCTTAGGCCAAATATTATGCATCAAAGTCTCATACATTTGTTTTGTGTTGTATTGGCCACTTGATGAGCCAATCCACTTCCAGGAGTCATCTTGTTGCATGAGTTGAGGGACTAGTTCAAGCTGCTGCAGTAGGTGTGAAAATTCCCAAATCTCAGCATTCTCACAAGGACCTATCCATGACCAACTCAAGGTATTTCCATCATTTTTTTTCGCAGCGTGTGTAATGTGCTTGTCTCGTGCAACGTGGTAAAGCCTTTGATATTTTGTTGAAAAATTTTCGCTTCCAAGCCATATATCCTGCCAAAAATAAGTTGCCTCTCCATTCTCTACCTGTCTGCATAATAGATTTAGGAACCACGAGCTAGAGAGAATATTTGTGATTGTTTTCCAGAATGTAGAGTGTTGTGGCTGGTTTTGGGATTGCAGGTATCTACTCGTGTTTGAATGACCATATAATGAACATAGTACCTCCTTCCACAGCGGGTTATCCTACATCATAATTCTGTATCCCCATTAAGCCATCAATGCCATATTAAAATGCTCCAAATGTCGTATTTCTAGCCCCCTTTCATTCATAGGATAGCAGACTTTATCCCATGAAACCAATGAAATCTTTCTTCCTCCATTCACCTAATCTCCCCTTAAGAATTTACGCAGCAAGCCTCTTATCTTAGTTAAGACTCTCACTGGAGCCTTAAATAAAGACAAGTAAAAACAAGGTATGCTTGTAAGGACCGTTTTCAGCATAATAATCCTGCGCCCAAAGGAAATATATGTTTTCTCCCAACCCTGTAGTCTTTATTCAATAAGATCAATCACAGGCTTCCAAATCTTGATGGCCCTTGGATTTGCTCTCACATAAACACCGAGATATTTGAAAGGAAGGTCATCTAGCTGGCAATTTAGGTGAGCAGCCATAGAATGGGATTCTTCGGACCAGTATTGATAGTAAAGAGCTTGCTTTCTTGAAAGTTCACTCTAAGACCAGATACAAATTCAAAAAGTCTGAGAATAGCTAGTCATGTTGGCCTTAAAAAGGGCTAGGGTTCGTTACTTCCCACGTGCACAATTGAGTTTGGAATTTTATTTATTTTATATACACGGCCACACAGGATAGATGTACTAAGGCAATGTTTACTGCATGTGCAATGTTGATTACGTTTTTACTTTTTACGACATCAGAATCTTTGTGCTTTTGGATGTAATTTTAATTATGTTTTATTAGGTCCGAAGTATTTACTAATAGCTTGATTATGCATAAGAGTTCAATGAATTTGCAATGACTATTTTGCTCATGCAGTGCATTTTCTTTTCAACAATGTTACGTCGTACACATACACTTCTTACACCTAATTATGTGTATCCAAAATTGTGTTCACGTTTTTGAAAGTGAAAGAATGTTTTCTTAAGTTTTCAATAAAAAATGGTGTTAAATGAATTGGAAAAAAAATTGTTAAGGAGCTGGACAGAACCCAGTAGAGTAAGTGTCTGGTTGCAAGTTCTTCTCAAAAGCAGTTTTTGGTTTTTCAATCGCAGAAGTCCATTTTACACTGTTTGCGATTTCGGCTTTCGGTGGTGAAAAAGCTCCCAAAAGTCCAAAAGCCAAAAGCTACCTTGGAGTAACTTTTGGGAGGTTTAATGCGGTGATAATTTTGTAAATATTTAAAAATTTACTTTTAAGATAATTTTGTCCATATACAAATCGATAATATCAAAATACCCAATAAATTTCCCGTATTATATCCATTTTGTTATACTATTTTTTTAACTTTTATTACAGTAAAGCCTCCACTGTAAACACTTTATAACTTCCTTATAAAAGCCCTATCGAAAGCCAAAAGCAACTTTTCAGTAGAACTTGCAAATATGGCCTAAAAACGAGCGGCCTCTCTCATTTCCTCAATTCGAACTAGGGCATATCGCAGAGTATAAATCTAGTTTTCTTGATTGACGGTAAAAATACTCTCGTACATACTATGGTTGCTATGGTAGCTGGTGAAGCCTTGGGAATGGTTTTTTTGGAGATGGGCTTGGAAGAGATTTTGCTACTGATTTGCATTCTCGTCGATTTTGGCAATTTTTGCTACTGATTTGCATTTCTTATGATTTTCGCTACTGAATTCTAGTCGATGATTTCTTTTTGCAATTTTCGCTACTGATTTGGATTCCTGATGATTTTCGCTAGTGAATTCTCATGATTTCTTTTTGCAATTTTTGCTACTGATTTGCATTCTTGATGATTTGCATTCCTGATGATTTTCGCTACTGAATTGTCGTCCATGATTTCTTTTTCCAATTTTCGCTACTTATTTGCATTCCTGATGATTTCTCATTACTATTCTTGGATATCTACTAATTTAACACATGCCCTCACATGTTTTGTGTACGATTTATATTTTGCTTCGAAAATGGATTGTAGTTCATCCGTCGTAGCCCCTTACTCTCCAGAGCCAAATATTACAGGAAATCGTTCGATCAATCCTAACATTCTATCACCTGAAGAGTTTAATAGGGAAATAGCAAGACTTTAGGCGCCAAAAGAGGGAATGTTATTTGATACGTTAGATGCAGCTTCTTATTTTTACTATCAATTTGCAAAACAAGAAGGTTTTGCAGTCTTTAAGAGATCAACGACTAAAGGAAAAAATGGTGAGTTAAAGTTCGTGACTCTCGCGTGTTGTCGTGGTGGAAAGGTGAGGTCGCGAATAAATAACCCAGTCAAACCACGACCTCAGACAAAAATTGATTGCCCAGCACGTACTACTACGGTTCTTCAGTCGAATGGAAAGTGGAAGTTTAACCGGGTTGTTTTAGATCATAATCATGATCAAAATCCTTCAAAGGTCAAATATTTAAAGTGCAACAGGTTCATTGATGAGCATACTAAAAGAAGACTTGAACTAAATGATAGAGTTGAAATTAAGCTTAATAAGACCTTTGATTCACTTCAGATTGCGGTTGGGGGCCCCGGTAAGCTTTCGGTTTCTTCAAAAAATTGTAGAAATTATTTGATTCACTTCAGATGAAGAAGATACCTGAGAAATTTAGTAAGTATAAGGCATATGATTCAATGGGTTCGTGCTTGCACAGGGTTGTATACAATTCACTGAGCATTGAGCATTTTCAAGATTGGCGCACATTCATTAAGACATTTAAGCTTGGAGATAATGCATGGTTAGATGGTTTGTATATGGAGAGAGAAAGGTGGGTACCTGCTTATGCAAAAGGTATATTTTGGGCAGGGGTGTCATCTACACAGAGAAGTGAGGGGATAAATGCATATTTTGATGGATTCGTTCATTCGAAGACTAAACTAAAACAGTTTGTGGGTTCTTATGAGAATGCGATGGCATATAAGGTTGAGAACGAAACGCAAGAAGACGTCAAGAGTTGGAACAACTTCATCCCATTAATCCAGAAAGGATATCAATTGAAGAAACAATTTCAGAGTGTTTGCACGAATAACAAGGTGAATGAATTTTATAAGGAGTTTGTTGGAAAATTGTCTTGTTTGTGTGCGAAGACCAATGAAACAGACTTTGTGTCTGAATATAAGGTAAAAGAATGAATTAATTTTGGAGATTAGGAGGATACAATTAAGAAACAAGTTATATTTGATGTTACCTTTGAGACTGCAACCAATGAAATCCGTTGCACGTGTTGATTGTGTGAATTCAGGAGGATGGTGTGTAGACACCACAGAAACAATCTCCCCATCCTATTGAGGGGTGGGGGTATGATTGCGTACATCTTATCCTCTCCAGACCCTGCCTAAAGGCGGAATTTACTTGGTATGTTTGGTTTGGTTTGGTTTGGTGTGTAGACATCAATTGTTGGTGTGGTTTCAATTGGATATTCGTAGTGTTCCTAAAAAATACGTGTTGAGAAGATGGTGCAAAATTATGAAGCTGGCTCACACTAAAGTTCCTATCAGTTATGATAATTCATCGCGGTCAATTGAATTTGAACGTCGCAATGTCCTGTGCAAGTCTTTTAATGGTGTGCTTGATTTGGTTGAAGACTCTTCATCCAAGTTTGAGGTGGCGATGAAAGGAATAAGTGAGCTAACACAAGCATTGATGTTAGCTTCAGATGATTCCTTTCCGGTTGAAGGTGGAGTTGCGAGAACACACCAAGTCACCAACATACTGGACCCGAGAGGGTTGAGTCACAAAGGGAGACCATGCAAAAAACGACTGCAGGGTGTTGTTGAAAAGATTATTACGAAAAATAAAATAATTCGGAAAAAGGCAATGAAGAGCAAGAACTCAGTGAATGTATGAACTCTCTATGTTCCTGCAACTTGCTTTATATTTGATTATGTACTTCCGGATGTTTCAGCAGTTAGAGCTGATAACATGTTTGGAACGCAAAAGAGTACTTATGATTTCAATGTAAGTTTTTCGATTTATATGTTTGTTCCTTGTTTCAACACCTAACCAATTCTTTTGATTTTGTTTTAATTCTTTCAGCCAAATCAGATGTTGTCATCTATGTCACCAAACAATTTCAGAATCTGAAGATGTTACTGGGGTGTTTCTACAATTTCAGAATCTGAATACGATTAATTGTTGTTGTTCTTGTTTGGACAATTGTTGATGCGCAGAATATTTTGGAGTCTTGTTTTGGATTTTGGATTTTGTTTTGGAGTTGAATATGATGAATTGTTGTTTTGGATTTTGGATTTTGTTTTGAATCTGATGAATTGTTGTTTTCCGAGGATGATTGAAGAAATGAAAGAGACTAATCATAGTCAATAGAGTTCACATGATCATTTTTTATCCGTACACAAAGAGCAACTGAGATAAATGGTTTATAACAGTAGCTTGTGATTTTCTGCAGCATTACTCGGAAGAAGTCTCAGTCTTTTAAGAAAACATTCTTCCGGGTGATCAACCCTCGTTTTTACTCTGCTCAGCTCCTTAACAATTTCTTTTTTCCAATTCGTTTAACACCATTTTTTATTGAAAACTTAAGAAAACGTTCTTCTACTTTCAAAAACGCGAACATAATTTTGAATACACATAATTAGGTGTAAGAAGTTATGTGTGCGTAGCATTGTTGTTTTCTTTTTAACGATTTCTATCCATTAATCAAACCAATCAGACAAAGTAAACATTTGACAAATGCAGAATTTCAAAAACTAATTTGAACTAGATTATTACAGCATTTATCTAAAATCGGACATGGCATAATATTACACTCGAAAAATAGAATCAAAAGTCCCAAACGACATGAAATTCACAGTTCAACTTGAAAAATAGAGCCACAATTGACGAGTACATGTCACAATCAAGTTCACAATGTTCACAAGTACATATCACCATCTATTTCATACAATCTGGCCTGATCCTACATCTTTATATCGGACGAACATGGAAGTGACCATTTGATCCCTCTTATTTATCCATTTTGGAGAGGCCTCCAAGGTCGAAATGCAATCCGTGAATGGATAATGTTTTGTATTACTCTCAAGATCAGTTTCTGGCTCATCACGGAGTAGATCATTTGATCGAGTGTCTTTCAAGAAATTGTGTAGAACGACACAAGCATAGATGACATTGATGTGGTACTCAATGTGGTAGTACGTAGGCAACCGTAATACTCCCCGGCGAGACTTCGGAGTGCCAAATGAATGCTATATTATATTGTATACTTTAGAATGGTTCAAATTGAAGTACTCTTGGCATTCCGTGGAGCTCGATTATGAGTTTTTCGTTCTCTCAAATGGTAGCGCGTACTGCGATATGTTACCAAGAAACCTTCACGATTCATATATTCATTATCTCCAAGATAGTATGTACCTTATCACAGCGTACAATTAGTTTAAGCAATGAAATGGATATAAACTGTCGTTTGTATACCTTGTGGTACACACATTCGAACATCATAACGTATCTTTCAGAACAAATAAATCACCAGCAGAGCCTTCCCAACCTGTAAGGACATCGACGAATCAACCTTCTTGGTCGCAAACTCCTAAAACATTGACCACAATCTATCTTTCCTAGTCCTTAACCGAGGTTGCATTTTATTTGTAACATAAATAGGGACATCAGTCCCTCTAGCTCCCCCAAGCCCCTACAAGTGCTTAACATAAGCATTAGTAAACCCAAGAAATAAACTTTAATACATAAACAACCAACAGATTACCACTTACTGGAAATATTCCCCGACGCTCATCTGTGGAGCCCTCTCGTACAAGAACGAGTTTTTCAAACAGTTTTAGATTCACAATAGTGCCTAAGGCCTCGTGAAATACTTTATGTATCGTACGACGTGACCTCTAAAAATCATACCTAACCGTTCTAATTTTATGATTATGACCTAGAATTTTAAGGAAGATAGCCATTTTCTCATATGCACTAACATATTTATCATCACTAATTATTTGTCCCACACGTACTACGGTGCAGAGACGATAGAAGCAACCTTAGTCATTCTAAGGTTGTCAAAATAGTCTATATCGTTTCCTACAACCAATTTGTTCTGATATCCTACTTGTTTGGGTAGTGGTTGCACTAAGTTATAACTAATTCCATCAGGTCGGCACACTCTTTTTGAACGATGTGTTTCATCAAACTCCTTCTAGGGTGCCTTCTTGAATTTGGGAGCATTGGTCTGAGTTTTGATCTTTTGCAAGGAAAATTTCACAAACCTCTAGACTCCTCTTCCTTTATTCTTCTTCACTACACTTCAAAATTCTGGCTTCAAGGGTCTCAACCGTCTTGGCAAGACTTTCTCCATCATGAAATTTATAAGGTGTTTCACTTGCACCCAAAACTTCATAAATCCAGTAAATGAGCCTCTAATGATGTAAGACTTAAAATAAATCAAGATATGATAAGTACCCTTTCATTATATGTCTGAGTTATCCTAAATCTCGTATGTTATTCAATACTACAACTCCCTAAATGAGATATGCTTGTAAAAATCTCACCTTATTGTTCTCCATAATAAACAAAGAAAGACAATCTCGAGCCTGCTCATACGGCAATGATTTGCTAACTATCTCCTCTAGTGTTCACTCCATCAAATGACAAGAGCATAAGTATCCTTTAAAACCTCAAAGCTCTCCCTTATAACTCCAAAAATCCGAAGTTCCTAACTTTCTTGCATTGGAGCCTCAAAAGAGGTTTTCATCAAGCATCTCTAGCAATTTTCATTAAGTATCCATATTGCTCATTATTACCAAGGATCTAATGTCATGTTGAGCTTCAAAAATCTTCATATATTTTATTTCGATGAATGCCTTCAGAAGCATGCAAGAACATTAAGTATTGCAGGAAAATGCATATATCTCTAAAAAATCTTACATCCAACCGCGAAGAGCTAGACTTTGAACAGAAATTGGCCAAAGATGCTGAATTTTGACCAAAGTATGGTACATTAGCTCAAAATGTTAAAATATGATCAATTTTAGCCAAAATGAACCATAAAGAACTCTCTCTACCTCACACTTAAACCATTTACTGCCCCAAGAACTTTAAAACAAAACTAGAGGCTTTATGGTGAGGTTTATGGGAAAGAATTTTGATACATGGTGCTTTGGGTTAAAATACAGTCAGGTTGATATTTAAAGCTCATGTTCTGGACAATACTATGCTCTAATATTCATATGGGAACATTTTGAAATGTAGAGCATGGTGTAGGGGTAAGCAAGGCATGGACAAATGATTTCTTCCACAAGGATAAATAAAAAATGAGTATCTCAAAAAGAATGGTCTACTTGTGGAGAATGAATGACAATACCCCTGAACTGATCCAACTAAAAAAAAATTAGCAATTTTATCATCGATTAGCCATGAATTTTTACCGTTGAATACGCTCTGACCTCTCTCACACTTTATTCTGTGTGATTTTCACATAGTGCAAGAATTTTCTGCCCTAATCGTCTCCTTCTTCACCGCATCACCACTGCTGTGTCTCCTCATTGTCGCCCGCCAACATGGAGGACGTCAATATGACATCTAAGGAGAATTTTCCTCCGCTAAAAGTACCTCCGCTAGTTGGGGCGTCCTCTGTTATGCTCCCTGAGGCTAATTCTTCACCTGTTGGCAATTTCGCCAAGACAGACTCTGATATCGTAATGGAGGCCCCTCCTTCGACTGTCTCTAGCTCTGATTCCGGCATTACGTAGCCTCCATCTGGTTCTGCAGATATACGACCTCCGTCTGGTTCTGGCGACCTGCCTCCTCCAAAGCAGCCCATGAACTATAAGTCTTTGCTGGCGTATGACCAAGCTGTTGGGCAAAAGGAAATTCATATCAAGCCGGAGGAAGTACTTCACTCTTTTAATGGCACAATGCCTACTGTAACCTTCAGCGAATCTGTCCATGCTCAGTTCGATCAGAATATGGGTAACATCCTTATTATACGCCCCCTCGGCCGCTATATGGGGTATCAGGCTCTTCTAAAAAATTTACAAATGTATTGGAAGCCAAAAGGAAATTCGAAGCTGACCGACATTGATAATGACTTTTATCAACTCCGTCTATCAAGCCAAAGTGACTATAGCAAGGTCCTTTACGAAGGACCGCATACCATCGGCGGTCACTATTTAAGGTTTTTCCATGGCATCGGAATTTCAATACAAGTGATGATCACATAGAGGATGTTGCTACTTGGATACGAATCCCTGGGCTACCTACTAAATACTTCCATTCGGATCTACTTCGCGAAATCGCCAAGCCTATGGGGGTATCTTCCTGAAAGCTGACGACCATACCCTTTCCGAGGAGCGAGGCCGTTTCACAAGACTTGCTGTTCGTATTGATTTACGCCAACCCCTCACCCTGGCTGTTTGTGTTGATGGCCGAACATTCCCCATTCCATATGAGGGTTTACATGTGATATGTTATAAGTGCGCCCGCTACGGCCACACATTGGAGAATTGTAAGTTTTACGCCGGTCAGTCAAGCACTCCACCAGCCTCCGTGCCAATGTTGCCCAAGGAGTCATCTGGCCAGCAAGATCCTATCTCTGCCCAGTCTAGCGCTGTTATTGTTGCAAATTTGGCACTGGATCCCCTAAGCAAACAAAATAGGAACCCAGACTCTCCACCTACCCGGGACACACCTGTTGCTTCCTCAATAATTAACCCCGTTCCTTCCTACTTATCGTCACCATGTGTTAAAGATTTCTCGCAAACTGGGCCTTGGATGGTTGCCCCGA
This sequence comes from Pinguicula primuliflora, assembly GCA_025802335.1. Taxonomy (NCBI): domain Eukaryota; kingdom Viridiplantae; phylum Streptophyta; class Magnoliopsida; order Lamiales; family Lentibulariaceae; genus Pinguicula; species Pinguicula primuliflora. The sequence goes on along the minus strand of JAOYMZ010004393.1, from coordinate 1,121 downwards.
AGAGGACTAGGAAATCAATTTCTCAGAAACCTCAATAGTCTAACCCCGTTGCCTTTCTTTCAGGTACAACATTCATGTTGATCTCCAGGATTCTGAGGGCCCTCCTGCCACTACTACATAGCCCGATTCTCGCCTCCCGCTACCCAAATCAGCTCCCTCAGCGCAGCCTACCAGTCAAGGCAGAGTGGCATCCTCAGGTACCAAGGGCAAATGTAAAACTCCGATCTCCAGGAACCCGTCGGGTGTAAAGAAGACTAATCCTATGCCTCGAGCTTCACTTCTTCACCAGACTGCGCTCCCCGTTTCTGACCCTGTTCTGTCGGATGGATCGTGTCCCCAACCCTCAAATGACTGTCTTCCAGGATCTTCATCAAGCTCTTCACACATATTTGTTAATGTTCCTCACCCCTCTTTTACTTTTCGTGCAGGTTATGACTATGACCGAGTATCCTTGCGATCGGGTACTAAAGGTATCTTTGTGGGAAGGAAGGACTTCCTACACTTGCACCAGGGGGCTACGGCACCGTCGGCTCCATCAGATACAAGCCAACAGGCAGCTTCCCCGATTCTGCCGGACGGAGGGGTCCCACATTCCGAGAGAGGAGTCCTGCCACCCGAATCTTTGGAATCGAAAGACTCGTAGCTTATTTCTTCTCATATCGTATTTTGCATATACTTACTTTTGTTCTTTAATGGCTCTAAATATTATTGCTTGGAACACTCAAGGTATCAAGAATTGTACAACCCTGGCCACCCTTGCCGATTTGGTCAATACGCATGATTCATCTTTGCTCGCCCTAATGGAACCACGTACCAGCGGCCCTAGTGCTGATTCCATTGTGCGTAAGTTTGGTCATGGCTTCTCTAACTCCTTTCGGGTGGAAGTCGAAGGCTTCTCCGAAGGAATTTGGATACTATGGAGGGATAACCTACGGGTAGAGGTTATATGTTATGAATGGCAGCTTATACATTTACGTATCACCTCTGATTTTTTATGCTCTTTTAACTTAACGGTGGTCTATGGTTCGTCGGATTCCTATATACGCCGATCTTTGTGGCATCGACTTTCTATCATTGCAGGAACCATCACTCTTCCATGGCTTGTGGTAGGGGATTTAAAT